>PVHP010026695.1:0-24419 GCA_004024765.1 Zapus hudsonius | reverse complement strand
AGGTGAGCAAAGGCAGACGGAGAGCAGCAGCTCTGAGAGGCGGCCCCAGGAATCCTCGGTCTAGCTCAGAGGGAGAATGGCTTGCAGGAAGTGCTAATTAAACTCCACACCTAGGAAAAGGAAAAGTCTCAGAAGGGTGGGGCGCAGTAGGCACACAGGGAGGGAGGGAGGGAGGAGAGCAGAGAGGCCTGGAGACCACTGCAGAGTGGGCTGAGAGTCCTCAATGACAAGTCAAGAGGCTGGAATTTGTCATCACTTGGGAACCTGCACCTTCAGTAAGGGCCTCTCCTCTGTACCAGGCAGCCTGGCAGAGACAGGACAGAGAGACTGAGGTCACTGAGGAGCACAGGAAGTGGCAAACCAGGAGGCAGAGGCTGAGACATGCTCACCGCAGGTGGGGAGGGCTGGGAGGTGTGGCAGGATATGAAAACACTAAGAGAGTGAAATCATTTAAGACCTGTCTGGAAGCACAGGGCAAGAGCAATCTACAGAAGAGAACACATGATCTCATCTGTGTGACCGAAAAGGAAAGAGTGCACTTGCATATGCAGGCTTGGGAAGAGGCTGAAAGGATTCATAAGAGACCGCGAACAGTTGGCATTTAAAAATAAGACCCATTCTGCAAGAAGAAAAAGTCATAAATAAAGTAAAAGAGAAGAGATGATAGCAAGGCTCCCAGCCCAGCTTGCAGCAAGGGAGGTGTCATCCCAAGCTAAGAACGGCCCTGCGTGTGTAAAGTGTTCTACGTGCATCCAAGAATGGTCTTGCGTGTGTGAAGTGATCTACATACATCCAAGAATGGTCCTGCGTGTGCGAGTGTTCTATGTGCATCCACGAAGCTCTACTCTTAGGCCGGCGGGGGCTGCTCAGGAAGCTGGAGAGGTTGCATGTGGAGGAAGAAACCATGGAACCTCTTGTTTAGGAGCCCGAGCCAGACAAATTTCCCCGCTGTCCAGAAGGGGGCAACAAAGCTCGGGCTGGGCCAGAGGCCTTCAAACCCCAGGGTGAAAGACAGGGCACCCACGGATGGTAAATTATCTAAACTGCTTTCCACTGTTACGGAGCACACTCCATACTCCAGGGTCCCGGGAGATGCACCCCTCTTGCACCACCATCTTACAGATGAAAACCATGGATCAGGGAGGCTAAGGAACCCGCTCACAGGCACAGATGTCCCAAGTGCCCGGGACCAACACTCAAAGTAGTGATGTCTGCACAAGAGGTGACACGGCACCCAAGCATTTTCACAGAAGACCAGCTGGGATGCCATGTCTCCTCCACTGATGGGGCTTAACTGAGCCCAGAAAGGTGAGGGAGGAGCCCCCGGCAGGTCAATGAGATGCTGGGCACGGTGGCTCATGCCTACGATCCCAGCACCCAGGAAGCTGAGGTAAGAGATGACTGAATTGACCAGCCAGGTCAGTCAGGGCTAGTGTGAGACCCTGCCTCAAAAGTAAATAAATAAATAAACCTGTTTAAATGAGGTGAACATCAATGCAAAAATTAGCATACTTTACTTACACATTACTAGACATAGCTGAGACGCAGCAACGTGAAGGCGTTTCCTGGTTCACGATGAGACATTAGCTCCCTGATGGGCTTAGAAATGTCACCACAGTCACTTTAGCTAACGTGTGGTGCTAAGGTGAGTCTTGCCCAAGATTAGGTGGCACTGTACGTGGCCACGCTCCCCACCCAGTGCCACATTTCCTGAGGTCACGCTGGGTACCAAGGCATTGTGCTACCTCCTTCCAGGCAGCTAGGAGACCAAGTCTGCGCTATGCTCTCTCCCAGCCTGGGCCTATGGCTCCTGCACAAGGGGAGATAGGGTCAGCTGAGCACCAGGTAGTGCTTGGGCCACCTTCCAGACAAACCAACTTGCCAGGAGTCTCAGTCAGTCTGGCTCCTGGGTTCAGACACCCCAATCCTTGCCTGGGGCTGTTGCCTTGGAGATTTCATTCCTAGTCCTCCAGCTTCCTATGAGCTGCTCACCACAGACGTAAACCCCAGGACGTCATGACAAGAAGAAACCTTGGGGACCTCTGACACCAAACATGGCACACTTAAGTGCCCACTGGGGCCAGGTCAATGGCGAAACAAACCAAGCAGACCTAGCAAAGAAATAAACACAAACAACCAGACAGCAGCGCTGAGGGACCATGAATCAAGAGGGGGCAGGCGGCTGCCTCAGGAAGAGACCAGACTGCCAATGGTTTTTTCCTGCCAAAAAAAAAAAAACTAAGAAATTCTGTAACACATACCAACTTTTATATGGTAGCAATTAATTCACACTATTAATAACATAAAGTTTCTGGGCTCTCGGTCAGAGGCAAGAAAACCAGCCATTGGCTTCAAACTCTTCCCAACAAGCATCTTGCTGACTTGTGGCAGGCTCTGAGCCACGTGCCAGGAAATCTATCTGCTACGGCTCGTGTCAGCAGGGCAGAAAGAAGTAGGTAAGCAAGCGATCATGTGGCCCAGGGCAGGAAGCAGTGAGCGGAGCAGAAGGCAGCCCTGAGAGGGGTCCTGAGGGAGGAGGAGGACCTGACCAGTCAGAGGAGGAAAGGGGACCGAGCACAACAGGAGCAAGTGCCCCTGCTGGCACTGCAGTGGACACTGGGTGAGAGGGCAGCAGGCAGGGAATGCCCTGTGGGCCTGGCCAGGAAGTGGACCTTTAACCCAGAGACTCGGGAGGCCTGCCTGGGACATGACAGTTAGCCTTGCCTGACAGTCTCTGACACAGGAAATGGAAATGGCTGCTTTGGAGAACAGGATGGAAGAGCCAAGTGGAGAGACGGCTGAGTCTCCTTCTGGGTGCTATGGGGTTTTTAAGGACCAGTCTCAGAGTACAAAAGGGCTGAGCAAGGAACGTCCTGAAGCTTCCATCGCACCCAGAGACATGGCAGAGGGAGCAGTTGTGGTCCTGTACCTAGACACTGTGACAGGGAGAGGCAGGGCTTGCCACCCACAGGGTGAGCATCTTCCCTTCCCAACTGAGGAACCAGCCCAGGTGAGTTTCACATGTCAACAATTACTCCACATCACTATTGTCTTACAGGCTTATCTTCCACTAGAAAGTTCTTAAACACGCTTTAGAGGGCTGTACTGGAATTTTCCCTTATATGAGAGTCACACACTCACCCCAGGAGGCAAGGTGGAGACCACTGCCTCACGTCCATCACTGTCCTTTATTGTACAGAAGATGGCATACTCCCATACAATCCCATGAATCTTTGCTCACACAGTGAGTTCAGGAACCTTCAGGGCAGAAAGGAGGGCACCATGGAAAAGCCCAGGGCTTCATGCCATCCTGTTGCAATGGGCAAGGAGGAAAATGTAGAAAGAGCTAGAATGTTCTGTGCACAATCTGATCTTCTCTGTTTTCTAACGCATTAACACACACAGAGGTTGAGGCGTGTTTTGGACCATCGATGAGAATGACTTACGTGGCAGGACCTGGCCCAGGGACGGGCACACGGTGAGCACTCAGGCAGTGATGGCTGGACTGAAAATTCAAACTCTGACCACACACGCTACAAAGTGGAACTGAAACCGGCTGACTCCACCAATTACACTCACCGATCCTGACCACACAGCCCTGCGTGAAATGAGCGCGTGGAGGTGCGCCATCACTCTCCGGCCCTCTGAAGGGCTGGGCCTATGTCCAGGTCTTCTGGGAGGTTTTGCAAGCCAACAAAAATGAAGGATGTAACCACCATTGACTGGAGAGGGTCCTAAACACAGATTAATGTTTTTTGGGTTTTTAAAAATATTTTATTTATTCATCTTCAATGAGAGAGAGAGAGAGAGAGAGAGAGAGAGAGAGAGAGAGAGAGAGAGAACACCAGGGCCACCACCTTGTGGGTCTGGCCCATGTGGGTCCCGGGGAATTGAACAGGGGACCTCAGGCACTGGAGCCGAGTGCCCCAACCGCTGAGCCATCTCTCCAGCCCCAGATTAATGTTTATTAAGAACAAAGAAAAAGAACAGGAAAAAGTAACACTATAAAACAATAGCACACAGAGCGTTGGTGTCCACGCGGACAATGACTCACACGCTGGAAGACAGCATGGAGGAAAAGAAAGCTTGGTGCACCAAACCAAGTCCCTATCCAAGCCCTGGAGGGATATGACTCTCATGCCGGCTTAGGAAGAAAGACTGTCAACTCACTGAGCCGAGAGTGCAATCCAAAATGTAGACTACCCCAGCCACGCCAATGCCTCCCTATACAATATACCAAGGGATAAGCAAGAAGGAAATAAGAACAGTAGTTCCTAAGATACCAGATCTATATGCAGAAACAAACTGTATTTCTACATATTAACAATGACAAATCTAAAGATGAAATTTAAGAAAATGGCTTCATTCATAGCAATAACAAAAAGAATAGGGGCTGGGGAGAGAGCTCAGCAGTTAAAAGTACTTGTTTGCAAAGCCTGCCCACCGGGGTTCAATCCCCTAGCCACCCACACAAAGCTGCATGGGCATTCCTGTGCAGCAGCAAATTAATTTATTAAAGAATAAACACTTGGGACTAAATTTAAAAAAAGAACCACAAGACATTTACAAACGGCTGCTGAGGAAAATTACAGAAGACCTAATAAACAGAGAGTATTCACAGGCTGAAGACTCCACACTGTTAAATGGCAATTCTCCCTCAAAGTAATCCAGACAGCCAATCCTAACGGACCTTTTTATGCAGAAGTTGACACACTGATCCTAAAATGTGTATAGAAATGCAAAAAAAAAAAAAAAACCCTCAGAACCACTAAAACAATTTTGAAAAAGAACAAAGTTGGAAGCTTTACACTTCCAACTTTGAAGCTACAAAGCACAATGATTGTAGCGGTGTGAAGCTGGCGTAAGGGTGGACAGAGATCAATGGAACAGAACTAGAAGTTCAGAAATAAAACCTCGTGTTTACGCTCAGTGGATTTTCACAAAGGTTCCAAAGCAACTCAATAGGGAAAAAATTCTCTTCAGCAAATGTAGTGTGGAAGAGAGCTCATGCGAGAAGGATGCTTTCACACCAGGGTTCAGCAGACTCCAGTGCTTGAGTGACTTGGTTTTGTTGGCATCGTGGTCATCTACGGCTGCTTTTACCAACAGGGGCAAAATAAGTAGTCATGAGAAAGACCCTCAGGTCTAGAGTCTGAAGTAGTTACTATCTTATTTTTTAAAAATTATTTATTATTTATTTGCGAGCAGAGAAAGGAAGAATGGGCACACCAGGGCCTCCTGCCACTGCAAACAATCTCCAGACGCATGTGCCACTTTGTGCATCTGGCTTTATGTGGGAACTAAGGAAATGAACCTGGGCCACCAGTGGTTTGAACTGCTCTCCAGCCAACTATATGGTTATTTTGAAAATTTTCTTTCAAGTCCTGACTTAAAACCTTAACTTGCACACATTACACACAAAAATTAACTCAAAACAATGGACCTAAATATAATAGCAAATACTATAAAACTCTTAGAAGAAAAAAAACAGGTAATTTCCAAGACCTTAGAACAGGCAAAGATTTCCTAGATACAACACCAAAGTACATTAAAAATTAAAAAAAAGGTGGGCTGGAGAGATGGCTCAGCAGTTAAGGCACTTGCCTCCAGTGCCTAACGTCCCCAGTTCAATTCCCCAGTACGCCAGACCCACAAGGTGGTGGCCCTGGTGTTCTCTCTCTCTCTCTGCTTGAAAATGAATCAATAAAATATTTTTTAAAAAATTAAAAAAAGGTAAACTGCAGGGGCTCTGAAGATGGTTCTGCAGGTCAAGGCGCTTGCTTGCAAAGCCTGCCAGCCCAGGGTCAATTCCCAAGCCACATATGTAAGGCAGACACACAGAGTGGTACAAGCATCTGGCATCTGTTGACAGCAGCAAGAGGCCCTGGTGCGCCCGTGTGGTGTGTGCGCCTTTAACCACTGAGCCATTTCCCCAACCCCAGATAATTTTATTTTAAAAAGATAAATGGAAAGTGATAAAGGTACAGGGCTGTGGAGATGCTCAGCAGCTAAAGAACAATAGCGAGTGCTGAGAAGGAACCAACTGGACCCTCATACGATACTTGTGCAAGTAGTACTTTAGAAAACGACTTGTTGGTTTGGGAAAGCTTAAACTTAACTCGCCAAATTCATAAACAGAATGATTGGGCAAATCTACCCTCAGGTTTCTATCCATGAGAAATGAAAACACGTCAGAAAAAAAAAAACGTATTTACAGGGGCATGGGTCACAACAGCCTAGAACTGGAAACAAGTCACACATCTGTTGGCTGGTGACTGAGTACACAAACCCCACCATGTCCCCATGCTCGGCTATGGCACAGAATGCCACCAACGGAGCGATCCCAAATCCCTAAGCGGAATCGAGAATGGCCAATGGTCACTTGCCTAGAATGCACAAGGCTCTGGGTTCCAACAACAAAAATAAATACACTAAGTAAAAGAAGCCAGGCATAAAAGATACCGAATTATCCAGAAGCAGAAGGATCCGTGGCTATCTAGGACAGGGAGTGACTGCAACTATGTACAGGGTTTCTCTTCGGGTCTTTTGTGTGTGCTTACGTGTGTATGTGTTCAGGCTCATGAGCACATGTGTGTGGAGGCCAGAGGTCAACATCAGATGCATTTCTCAATCATTCTCCACCTTACTTTTTTTTTTTTTTTTTTTGGTTTTTCAAGGTAGGGTCTCACTCTAGCTCAGGCTGACCTGGAATTCACTGGAGTCTCAGGCTGGCCTCGAACTCACAGCGATCCTCCTACCTCTGCCTCCCGAGTGCTGGGATTAAAGGTGTGCGCCACTACGCCCAGCTTTCCACCTTACTTTTTGAGACAGGGCCTCTCACTGCACTTGATGCGCACAGACTCATTAGACGACCTACCCAGGGATCTTCCTGTCTCTGCCACCCAGTTCTGGGAAGACAGGCACATGCCACCATATCTGGCTTTTTCCATGGGTACTGGAATTTGAACTTGGTCCTCATGCTTGTGTGGGACTTTAAATGAGCCATCTCTCCAGCCTCCTTCCTTCCAGGTCTTTTAAATATTCTAAAGTTAGATTGGCTGACAGTTGCCTAACTCTGTAATTTTACTTTAAAAAACTGAAATGGTAAATTTTATAATATGTAAATTATCTCTCAATAAAGTTATTTTTTTCCAAAGAAAGAAAAAAATCAGCCCCACTATAAGCCTTTGAAAGCTGATCCTGACAGGAGAATTAGTGTGGCTTCCAAGCTACCACTGTGTTCACAGCCCTGCCTGGCAGGCAAGGGCCCAGTCCGAGCTGAACACCGAGCCAGCCTCCTCCACATCCTTACCTGCCACGTGTGCCAAGCACACGGGCTCCGGAGCCACGGCCTAAGCTTCCAACTCTTGCACTAATTCACTCTATTACCTTGGGTTACTGCCCATCACCAAACTGGCTTCCTACTTGTGAGATGAGGACAGCTCACCTCTAAGACGGGTAATGACATCCCACAAGGTCAGCATGAACAGTCCTAAGATGACACTCTTGATGCATTTGGCACCGGCCTGGCAGAGTACGTATGTTCCCTTCACAAGGATGGCTCGGGTCATACCTCCAATGTCATGTCCTCAGTGAGGCATTTTCTCACCACCCCACTTCAAGCAGGCATAAGTCTCGTTATTCTCTGCATCTTTTTAATGTCCATCTTTTAGGAAAAGAGTAGCTTTTATTTATTTTGCTTTTTGTTCTTTCTGTCCATCCTTCCCATACTAAATCAAGGTCTCCAGGGCAGCAGAGACTTTGGCTTTGGTCCTCATGGTCTCTGCAAGGCCACTGATAACCTATCGCAGCAAGCTTTTGCTGTGGTGATGGCTAACGCTCAGGGAGCCTCTCGGGAAGGGCGTGGCTTGTGCATCTGACCCGGCTTTCTTGGCATTTCCCTCCCCGTGGGCCAGAACAGGCCTCACCAGAGCAAAGACTAATGCTAAGTGCTCTAGTGGGAAGGATGGAATGAGCCTATGCTGGGCTGGGGAGGCGAAGAGATAGAAACAGGACGGGTTGGGGATGCCAACAAGCAACCAGCTTCGGCTGAATGCCCGGAGGGCTGCTTCCATGGGGAGGAGGAACAAAGTAGACCCACACAGGACACCGCTGTCTTGTCATGTAGGAGGATGAGGTCCAATGTACTGGGGAAACAGTCTTGACGTATTTCATACATGTTTGCTCAGAAAACTGGAGTTGAATATAATTGCAGCATTTTGCATTAATTAAATTTCTTTTACCTTCCACAGAATTAGGGCTTGAACTCACTATGTAAATTTATGCAATTGCACATGCAAATGAGTGAGGCTCTAACATTCCAGGGATTAAACAAGTGGTCTCTAAGAACACAGAGAGGGCCCGGGAGACACCCTTCCTCCTACATGGTCCTTTTAGTGACTGCTTTGGCCATCTGATGATCGTTTTTTACTGAACTTTATTCAGCTACCTGAACACAAGCTCCTCAACCCTAGAGTAGTAACACTAAGGAAAACAGGCCTCAGGGGGCTGAGGAGATAGCTCAGTGCTGAAAGGCGCTTGCTTGCAAAGTCTGCCAGCCATGGGTTCCATTCCTCAACCACTCATCTGTGGTGGCAAAAGAGCCTAGTGTGCCCCTCTTATGTGCGCAATCCAACTACCACCAAAGCGCTCTGCCAACAGCCTGAAGTGGTGCGGCATTCTAGACAAGCCAGCTAGGGGCAGTATCAAAATTTTCAGGGCCAAAACATACATCATTTGGGCTGTGGGAAGCTTGAAATAGTGAGAAGAGGGCAGTTTTCATATTCAAAAGGTCTGGATTAAAGTCCTAGAAGTTATTCTTCAACACCTTAGGCAAATGTCTTTAACCTCTGTAGGCCTGAGTCCCTATCTTCAGAGTTTATTCTCCGCAGAACTGTTAAGAGAACCAGAAACAAGCTGTACCCGATAAGATGTCGACCTAAGAGTCACCTCCAGAGGCACCGCTGAACCTCTGAAGACCCAGTGACAAGGGTGGGAGAACACCCACTTTCAGAAGAAGCCATCTCTCCATTTTATTCTTGCCACAAGCCACGTCAAACAAGACTACATACCACCTGATGAGCCCCAAAGTGCCTCACAGAAGCCCCAGAAAGCACTCTACATGTTCCCCCAACTTCTGTACACACCATCATACCCTCAGCAGCACCTAGAATACTCTTACACATTATTTTTTTATGAGGCAACTGAAGCGCAATGAGACAACTTCTTCACCTAAGGTCACACTGCTAATGAACCTAGATGTCAGACTTCCTAAGGTCTTTTTCTGAACTACCTCCCTAATGAATGCACATAAACTCAATGCTATTTAAATTTGGTGCATTCATATAATCACGCAGCAATCATTGATAAGGCACCCATGATATCATGAAGAGGTACAGAAGAAAAACATACAACCTCAACAAACAGCCCAGCATCTGACCCATTTCAGTTCTAGCCTCCTATGGTTAATATCAACTTGACTGTATCTAGAATCACCTAGAAGACAAGCCCCAGGCAGGTCTCAGAGGGTTTCTAGATTGGGCTGAGGTGGGAGACCCACCACATATGTGAACAACACTCTACCATGGGCCGGACTCTCTACGCCCTGGCATTCATCCTTCTGCTTCCTAAGGACAGACGCCATGTGACCAACCACCCTGTGCACCTGCCCGTGTGCTTTCCTCAGGACAGACTATTCCCGACAACTGTGAGCCAAAATAAACCCTTCCTTTCTTAAGCTGCCCTTGTCAGGAACCGTGTTGAAGCAACGAGGAAAGAAACTAATAAAACCTCTCACTTGTTACCTATGTATCTTGGATAAGTTATCCTCTCTATAAAATAGGATAACAGAATACTTCTCTCATAGGTCTGTTGAAAATTAAGTAATACCCATAAAAGGTTTCAGCTATGCACTAAAATATGAGCTTGGTTTTTTGTTGTTGTTGTTGTTTGGTTGTTTGTTTGTTTGATTGATTTTCTTGATGTAGGGTATGACTATTTTATTGGAGTCATGGATCATGTGAGAACCTCAACCAACAAGTTTACACCGTAATAGGAAACACAACAGTAAACCCAGTGATCAATACGTTTTAAGTTGTGATGAGTGCTATGAAAATGACGTGTGACAGGTGGGAAGACAGTGGTCAAGGAAGGATTCCTGGATGACATCTGAGCCGTTGACAAGAGTCCATTCCGATTAAGGTAGATGGGTATATGAACGCCTCGGATCTGTGCTTCAGCAAGCTAGTATCTTGAAGGAAGAACAACAGATCCCGGGGCTATGGTATGGAGGGAAGGGAACAGGCCAAGGTCACTGAACGATCAGCAGTTACCAGGGCAGGCGCAAAACCAAATCGCACGTTTCCTCCTCTTCAACCTGCAGAAATCTACTTGAAGGATTTCGAGAAAGACCCACGACCATCAAGTTCCCAAGCCAGCGCTCTGGCAGCTCCACGGAGAAGGACCCCTGAGTAAGCGTGGAAATGGAGAGATCCCACCAAGGTGACGACGCACCGTCCTCCACGCCTGGAAGCGTGAGGTGTGCGCAGAACGAGATGCGCACACGTGATGGGGGGGGGAGGTCGGCCGAGAGCTAAGCACGAGGCCCCAGGCTCCCGTCGGGTGGGTGGGTGGGTGGGTGCCGGCGGCCTCCCACCTGCCCGTGAGGACAGGCTTGCAGACTGCGGTGCTGGCCCCGCGCCTCCGACCTCGGACCCCGCACACGGCCGGCCGGGGGCTCCGGAGCCAGGACGATCCCGCCCGCCCGCACCTCCCCGCGCCCGGCCCCGGTCCCGGCGGCGCTCACCCGGATGCCCTGCAGCACCCGGACCCTCTCCTCCTCGTCCATCTCGAAGGACACCCTCCGGGCTTCGGCGCTCTCGGCATTCCCCATGGCGGGCAGGAGGCGGCGGCCACGCGAGCCGAGCCGGCGGGCTCCAGAGCCACCCGGCCGGCAGCCTGACGCTTTCGACTCGGCCGCCAGGCGCGAATCAACAAGACCGCGTCCGATTGGCCGCCGTCCTGGGGCTCGGCCAATCAGATCGCGCGGGCGCGCGGTGGGTTGTGGGGGTTGTAGTCCGCTCTGCGGGCGCGCAACGGCGGCTGGAGGCGTGGTGGGCTGGAGCGACCCGCGGGTGCGGGCGGCGGGAGAGACCCATGGAGTCAAGGTCAAGTGCCGGTGGGAAGGTCGCCCTGAAGCGCAGGCGAAGGGGACATCCCCGGGAGACCACCGAGGACGCTGAGGCGGGCGCGCATGGGTTAAGCCTGCTCTCCGAGCACCGGGCGAGCCGTGAACCCGGGGCGTGTGCGACCTGGATTGAGTCTCGGAGGAACCCACGGGCAAGGAACTGCCCCGTAACGTCATGAGAAAAACCAGTACCCCACGGCACCCTCACGCCGGAGTCCAGACAGTCCTCGGGATGAGTGAGATTTGCAGGAGGGCGGGGAGAACTGTCCTGGGGGCCGCAAATGCAAAGCCCTGGGCGGGAAGAAGAGAGAAAGGGGGGCTTCACAGGGGGCAAGTCGCGAACCCTGCCTGGGCAACAAGATCGAGGAGGGAGCCAGGGCGCCCGGGTCTTGGAAGACAGCTGTCAGAGTCGGGCTTTTATTCGAAGTGCCTTGGGGGGCGAGGGGACCCCCAGCATTGAGAAGGTATTGAATGCTAAGTGTTCATTATGCTATGGACACACGGTGGGGTGTGCAGTGCAGGAATTCAAATGACCGTTTCCAGCCTGTTTTGGCTGCTCCCGTTGGCGAATGTTTTAGGGAGTGTCTTTTGGTGGTGGTGGTGGTTTTTTGGTAGGGTCTCCCTCTAGCCCAGGCTGACCTGGAATCCTCCATGTAGTCTTAGGCTGGCCTCGAAGTCACGGTGATCCTCCTACCTCTGCCTCCCGAGTGCTGGGACTAAAGGCATGTGCCACCACCCCCGGTTTTGTTAAAGAGCTTTGATTTGCCAAAGTGAGTCTGGGATCTAGAGCTGGAGAACATGAAATTGCTGCAGGAATCCAGCAAGAAATACTTGGAGCTTCTTTCGACAACCTAGAAAAAAAGGGGTGAGGAGAGGAGCTTGGATGGCAGACCAGTTCTGCTCTGAGGTAGATTAGCTCAGGGTGAAGGGGTGGAGATAGGACAGATTTTTTACGAACAAGTTTTCTGTGGTTTTTTTTTTTAAGTTTTTGTTTATTTGCAAGCAGAGATAGAGAGAGAAGAGAGACAGGGCTGGAGAGATGGCTCAGCGGTTAAGGCACTTGCCTCTAGTGCCTAAGGCCCTGGGTTCAATTCCTCAGGTCCCACATAAGCCACACCCACAAGTTGGTGACCCTGGTGTATTCTCTCTCTCTCTCTCTCTCTCTCTCTCTCTCTGCTTGAAAATGAATAAATAAAATATTTTTAAAAAAAAAAGAGAGAAGAGAGACAGATGGAGATAAAGCGTGTGCCAGGGCCTCCAGGCTCTGCAGACGAACTCCAGATGCATGTGCCTCTTTGTGCATCTGGCTTTAACTGGGCACTGGGGAATCAAACCCAGGTCATTGGGCTTTGCAGACAAGCACCTTAACCACTGAGCAACCTCCCCAGCCCTCAAGAGCAAGTTTTATTCAAAATATTCTGAGTTACATATACCCTATCTTCTCTTTCCTCCATTTCTTCTCCATAGGCAGACACTGTAGGGGTCTAGTACACAGCGCCTGGGGAGGAAGGAAGTAGGCAACCCGGACGAGCTAAATAAAGCCATGGTCATAGCTGGTCCTGGGCTTTCCTGTGTGGGGAAGCTTTTGATTACAGATTCAATCTCTTTAATCATCATCGGTCTGTTCCACTTTTCTGTTTCGTCATGATTCAGTTTGAGTAGATTGCATGTTTCTAAGAATGTGTCAGTTTCCTGAGGAATATGACAGAGAGGGGGAGAGAGGTGCTGTCTTTTCTGTCAAAGGGTTAAAAAGATAGAGAAACCCATTTCTGGAAGATATCCACTCTGGGGTCACCCGCCCTTCCTGCGTCAGGCGTCCTTGAGACCAAGCCTTCTGTGCCTGCATTTGGGAACAGGTCCCTCAATCTTCCATTTCTTTACATTTCAGCCAGTCACGTGACATGAGACTGTGAGGCCAAAGTCTGACTAAGAGTGAGCCCAGGGCCCCTGCAGGCTTCTGCTGTGTGCTGGCCTGTCTGGACTCTGGCTCTGCAGCCGCCTACGCTCTACGCTCATTTCTAGCACTTTCTCTAAGTTACGCTGTTTGTTGGCCTGTGATTGTCTGAACCTCTGAGGTACCAATTATAACGGTTCCCTTTCATTTCTTTTCTCTTGATTAGTTAGCTAACGGTCTGTCGGTTGTGCTGATCTTTAAAAACCCTTAGTTCCACTAATCTTTGTATTTTCTTTCCAGTTCAATTACTTCTGCCCTGATCTTTATTATTCCCTTCTTTGTGTGACCTTTTGGGCCTAGTCTATTCATTTCCTAAGTTCCTTGAGGTATAAAGGTAGATTGTTTTTGCTATGAGTTCTCAGGCTGGCCTGCAACTCACTGTGTGACCCCGCTGGTGTGAGACTCACAATCTTCTGCAACAGCCTCCCTCCTCTGCTGGGATTACAGCCATGAACCCCCACTCCCGCCTTGAAATCGTTTTTCTTAATGTAGGTATCAGCCACTGTAAGCTTCCCTCTTATTATTATTTTTGTGTGAGAGATGGCCAGTGGGTAAAGTGCTTGCTATTTAAGCCTGAGGACCTGAGTTTGAATCCCAGAAGCTGTGACAGGCTTTTGTAATCCCCGCACACCTATGGCAAGAAGAGAGGTGGAGATAGCAGAATTCCTTGGAAGCAGTGAACAGGAGGCCCTGCCTCCGAAACAAGATGGGAGGTCAGAACAGATCAGAAAGACCTCCACACGTGCTGAGGCACAGACGCACATGTGAACAATAAATAGTAACTTTTTAAAGAAAGCTTTTACAGGCTGGGAAAATGGCTCAATGGTTAAAAAGAGTTTAAGTCCCCCAAATTCACATAAAGCCAAATGCAAGTAGCGCAGGCATCTGTGAGAGGCAGAGTGAGGAGAGATGAGCTGCTCATGGGACATCTAGTCTGCTGTCCGCAGCAATGAATGTGAGAAACCCTGTCTCAAAGAAGACGAAAAGCAAGGGTGGACACCTCTTCACATGCTGTGACATGCATGCACGTGTGAACCCATGCAGGAAATGTACATAGATGCATGTCAGAATATCAGGCAGCCATAAACATGACCTTTGTGACAAAGAAGATGAACCTCGAAGACGTTATGCTAATGAAGTAAGTCACTCACAGAAACACAGTCTCACATAGGGAATCTAGAACAGTTGAACTCAGAAGCAGAGAGGAAGCGGAGCAGTGGTCCCTGGGGGCTGGAATAAACGGAGTTGTGCATCTTATGATGAGCAAGTCTGCATGAGTTGTGGATGATATGTGGATTAATTTGATTGCAATAAGCATTCCATCATGTACAAGTGTATGAAATCTGAACACAGGATCTGTATTTTTTACCAAATGTCTTTAATGCCTCAGGCTGAAGAGATGGCTCAGTGGTTAAAAGTGCTTGCTTGCAAAGCCTGGTGGCTCTGGTTCATTTCTCCAGTACCCAACATACAGCCAGATGCACAAAGTGGTACATGCCTCTGGAGTTTGTTTGCAGTAGCCAAAGACTCTTGTATACCCATATTCTCTCTCTCTCTCTCTCTCTCTCTCTCTCTCTCTCTCTCTCTCTCTCTCCTTCTCAGTCTCGTAAATTAATATTAAATAAAAATTAAATGTTTTTTAAATAAGATATGTCTCTTATGGGTTACCTTTGAAATACCCTCCCCCCCCAAGCTTGTGTTTTCAATGACTGGTACCCAGCTGATTGTGCTATTCTGGGAGGCTGAGGAAGGTTAAGAAGATGGGGCCTACGTAGCAGAAATAAGTTCCTTCGGGCCCTCTACCTGGCCCTGGTTCCTGTTGCTCTCTGCTTCCTGGTCTGCTATGATGTGAACAGCCTCCACCACACACTCCTGCCACCATCAGCTGAGCTGCTCTGCTATGTCTTTCCCACAATGATGGAGGCAACCAGGAGCCAAAAGAAGTCTTTCCTCCCTTAAGTTGTTTCTGTCAGGTATCTTATGCACAACAACACAGAAGTAACTAATATGTGATCCAAACCTTTTGGGGGTATGTGTGGGTTTTTGTGCATGCGAGTGCAGGTGAGCCCTGTCACAGCATGTTTTTAGAGGTCAAAGGACACCTTCTGAGTAGGTCCTTGCCTGTCCCTGTCATTTGAAGCAGGATCTCTCATTCTGCTCTTCTTGCTTTACTTGCCACAAGCTCCCAGGACATTGTCCTCTCTCCACCTCCCATCTCTCCTCAGTGTCTGCTTGCTGGGGTTACAGAAGCCCCCCACAACTTCCAGGTTTTATGTGGAGTCTGGAGATTGAACTCAGGTCCTACAACTTGAGCAGTGAGCGATTCATCTCCCCAGCCCCATGATCACACTTTTAATTGTAAGATAAGTTTTGAGGATCTAATTACAGCATGGTGACTGCGGTTAAAAATACTACGTTACATGAAATGTGCTGAAGACGGATGAGAAATCAGACCACACACGTGATGGTAACTAAGGGATGGTGTCTTAGCTGACTTGATTGTAAATACATCAAATCATGCTGAACACCCTGAGCATATACAAACTTGCCAATTATACCTTAATATAGATGATCAAAGCCGGGAAAATTCTGGATATAACTTACTCTCCAGAACTCCTAGAGGACCAGGCTGAAGCCAGACTCCAGCTTTGACCATATCATGTCGGCCACTGGCAACCAAGGACAGCGCCCCACAGAAGGGGTCCTGTGTGAGTTGTGAATGTCCTATGCCCAGAGCAGAGAGGGATAGCCTCACTCACCAGTCAAGATAATCCAGGTGGGACACTTCCAAGCACCCACTATATGTTCTAAATATATTCAGACAACTCCTGAGACACCTAAATGTGTCTTCTGACTGACCATGCAAAGGGTTGTAAAAATGGAGGAAAGGATGGTAAAATTTTTTGAGGCAGGATCTCACTTTAGCTCAGGCTGACCTCACTCTGTAGTCCAGGCTGGCTTCAAACTCATGGCAATCCTACCTCAGCCCCCCACATGCTGGGATTAAGAGCGTGAGTTACCTCATCATACCATCTGGTCATGTGGTGAATAACACACTGACCTAATTAAGAAAAACAAGGCAGATGGTCGGATGTCCATGAAACTGTGGCCTGAACCCTCCTGTGAAAACTCTTTGGGGAGTCCTGGAAAGTGTTCCGCCCAGCAGCACTTTGCAGACAGCTAAAGGGCAAATGTAACATTATTGTATTTGCTACTTTTCTTGTTGCTGGGACAAAATACTTCATAAGAAGCAACTTAAAGGAGGAAGGGTTTATTTCAGCCTGCAGCTCCAGGCGACAGTCCATCATGGTGGCGAAGGCCTGGTGACAGGAGCTTGAAGCCAATGGGCACCTTCAGTCTGCAGGCAGGATGCAAAGAGAGATACGAACGCTGGTGCTCAGCTAACATTTCTTTTTCAGTCTGGAACCCCAGCCCATGGGATTGATATGGACAATGAATATGCTTAATTAACTGAATCTAGAAGGTTGCAGACACACCCAGGAGATTCATGAACTTAGACCCAAATATGTTGACAATATCAACCATCACAATTTTAAATAAAAAATGTGAGGGGGTTGGAAGATGGCTCATTGGTTGAGGGTGCTTGTTTGCAAAGAATGATGTCCCAGGTTCAATTGCTTGATGCCCACCTAAAGCCAGATGCACAAGGTGGCACATGGGTCTGGAGTTCATTGCAGTGGCAGGGGCTCTGGTGCGCCATACTCTCTTTCTGTCTGCCTCTTTCTTTCTCTCCCTACCAAATAAATAACTAACTAAAATATTTGTATAAAAGATAGGGTGAGGATATTCCCCATCCCCATGCTGGGGATGAGACCCAGGGCCTAGTGGATGCTGGCCAAGTGCTGCGCTCTGAGCTGCACACCAGGCCAGGGCGGTATTTAAACAAAGGTGGTGTCACAGGGCTGAAGAGGAAAGGAGGGAAAGAAAATTGATTTTGTTTTCATGTTGATGCATAACCAATACATGAGTGTGAAAACTCTGGAATGTTGTCACCAAGGGAGCCTCTGGAGGAGGTGAGGTGTGACATGCCCCCAGCGGCTGCTCTGCACCCTCCCTCCCTCCCTAGAACAGAACCCTGGTGTCAAGGGTAGTGCTGGGAAGAAGTGTCTCCTGACTTCCACTGGTCGAACTTGGGTCATATTGAACATCAAGAATGACAGAAAAAGTAATGGCTTGTACCACTTTGAATAATTTTTTAAAAACCAATAGTTCATTCTACTCAGAATGGAGAGATGGAATGGCCAGGGGATGAGAACTCCTCTTTATGAAGAATAGCGGCTGATCGTTATTAAAGGAATTTGAGGGGTTTTTTTGTGTATTTTAAATATTTTTTTTATTTGTTTATTTGCAAGCAAAGAGAAACGGATAGACAGAGAGTGAGAGAATGGATGTGCCAGGTCCTCCAGGTGCTGCAGACAAATTCCAGATGCATGCACCGCTCTGTGCATCTGGCTTTACATGGGTACTGGGAAATCGAAAATGGTCATCAGGCTTTGCAGCAAGCGCCTTAACCACTGAGCAATCTCTCCAGCCCGAATCTGAGCTTTTTAAAACTACCATCTTGCCACCCTCACTAAATCAAATGAATGTAGTCGAAAATATCAAAAGATACTGACGGCCAGTGGGTGAAAGGTCGTTGGGAAGCTGGCCATTCACCCAATCTTGTTACAGATTTCTTATTGACTGCCAAGAGAAAACATTATAATGAGGAGGCCTGCGAGTTGCTACATTAACCTAATAACCAAGGTCAGTAGATGCAGGAAGAGCTGATGTACCACCTGATGTCCACTCCAAGGACACAGTTAAGGACACTTAGCACCTGCTGTGTGGTACTCTGCTTAATGTGTGACCTGAATGTGACAGAGAGGGCACAGACATCCAGGAACAGCTGTGTAAGAGCTGTCCCACACCCTTCTAAAAGCACACAGTAAAATAAATAAATAAATAACAAATAAAAGCACACAGTAAGCAAACAAATTCAAAAAGGGAGTAAGAGCAGAGATATGAATGTAACAGAGAATCCTGCCAGGCTGGAGTGAGGTTCCTTCCCTAGCACCAGGAAACCCTGGGTTCAATTCCCCAGCACAGAAAATAAAACATACTTCTTTTTCTAACTCTTTATTAACAACCTCCATGCCTATGGACATTATACCATGATCAAAGCAGACTCCTAAACAGCCCTCCAGTGAGAAAGGAAGAGAGGGAGTGAGGGAGGGAGAGAAGAAGGAGCAAAGTTACTGAAAGATACTTAAGTCATTTGAGAAAGTTCATATATGGTACAGTATCCTAGACTTTTAGGGGAGTGCTGGGGATCAAATGTGGGCTTCACACATAGTTCACACACTACTGAGCTATACCCCAGGCCCTGGGAGGAATGCATGCTAATTTATTATTGAATTAATGTTAATTTCCTTGTTCTTGAAAGATGTCTGCCAACATATTTAAGAGTGCAGGGTCATAATGTCTGCAGCATGCCCTGCAGTGTTCAGAAGAGAGTCTCATAAGAATGCAGGGTCATAACCTGCAGCATGCCCTGCAGTGTTCAGAAGAGAAGCCAGTAAGAATGCAGAGTCATAATGTCTGCAGCATGCCCTGCAGTGCTCAGGAAAGAAGCCAGTAGGTAAAGAAGAAAAAACCAGTAAACCTTGTTTTGGAGTCTATTGTTCATTGTTTCTATGGATTTGAGACTTTTTCGAAATACAATAGGAAGAAAATAAAATTCTGCACTGAAAAAAAAACACCACTTTCCTCTGCATATGACCTTGTCACTTGCAGCTTTAAGCTACCTTGTGACCCAGCTCTGGCCTAGAGGGCCCCTGAGCAGAGCAATGCCAAGGGCAGAAGTGCACAGTGTAGCAGATACCTGTCTCTGGTGATGGGTGCCTGGCCAGCCAGTTCTGCCTCTTTCTAGATCTGCACTTTGGCAAGTTAAGGACTCTCTCTGCAGAGGCTCTGACAGATAGGAAAAGGAAGCGGACTTACTCAGAACTTAATGAGCGTGCCTCACCTAGTGAACTCATTTGGGGAGAGCTATTAGTGTTTAATGACTCAGTTTTTAGAAATAACACTTGGGCAACCAAGATAGAGGGTGCTCTGGAAGGGAATTCTGCAAGGCAGCTTATCTTAAGTTGGGTTCCTCATACTGGATGAGAGGAGGGGAGAAGGGCTGGCAGAAGTGTCCGGCTTTGCTGTCAACAGGAGCGTCCTTCCCTCCAGCTCCATTTGCTTCAGCTAGGCAAGAAAATGGAACCAAAGTCATCCAGGTCAGAAGGGAAGAAGTGATTCGTCTCTATTTGCAGAACGTCCTGAGGGATTCACACAGGAAATTCATTGCAGCAAGTTAGTCAAGGCAACAGGATAAGATCAACATACAAAACTCAGGTCTATTTCCATATGATTGACAACCCAAAAGTGAAATTAAGAAAACAACTGCAGTTATGTTCACTTTAAAAAGAATTGATTTTTTTTTAAGGCTGGGGAAATGGCTTAGTGGTGAAAAGCACTTGCTTGCAAATCCTGACGGCCCAGGGTTGATTCCCCAGTACTCACATAAAGCCAGATCACAAAGGGATGTATACACAAAGTGACTCGTGCATCTGGAGTTCATTTGCAGTGGCAGGAAACCCTGATGTGCTCGCTCTCTCTCTCTCTCTCTCTCTCTCTCTCTCTCTCTCTCTCTCTCTCTCTCTCTTTCTCTCTCTCCCCTCTCTGTCTCTCTCTCTCTCATAAATTTTTTTTTTTGGTTTCTCAAGATAGTGCCTCAAGCCAGGCGTGGTGGCACACGCCTTTAATCCCAGTACTTGGGAGGCAGAGTTAGGAGGATCGCCATGAGTTCAAGGCCACCCTGAGACTACAGAGTGAATTCCAGGTCAGCCTGGGCTAGAGCGAGACCCTACCTCGAAAAACCAAAAAAAAAAAAAAAATGATAGTGCCTCACTCTAGCCCAGGCTGACCTGGAATTCACTATGTAGTCTCAGGGTGGCCTTGAACTCACAGTGATCCTCCTATCTTTGCTTCCCTAGAGCTGGGATTAAAGGTGTATGCCACCACACCCGGCTTCATAATTTTTTTTTAATAAAAAGAATCGAGGGCTGGGGACATGGCTCAGTGGTTAAAGGCACTTGCTTGCAAAGCCTGCCAGCCCAGGTTAAATTCCCTAGTGCCCATGTAAAGCCAGATGCACAAAGTAGTTCATGTATCTGGAGCTCATTTGCAGCAGCAGGAGGTCCTAGTGTGCCCATGCTGAGGTGACAGGACCCTCTTCCATCTCTGAGGTGACAGGACCCTCTCTCCCATTGCCAAGTACTCTTCAGTAGAGGTTGGGCTGAGCCACAGGTGCTTCTGAGTTGGATTAAATGGTTTTCCGCAAAAATGCTGGACGAGCCTTGAAAATAGTCCAAGTGGACCTACGTTGATCCCTGGCCAAGAACTGCTTGGTTGGAAGTCTGGTTTGATGGGTTGAAGGAGAGTGGACATAGGGAAGTACGAGGCGAGGCTGAGCGTGAGGAGAATGGAGTTTGGTGGTGGAAACTCTGGAAGGTTTGGTTGGATTGTGAGGATGTGGAAACAAAGTTCCAGCCTCAAGGTGGAGAGTAAAAAAGTTTTGATTTTTGAAAGAGGGAAAGGCTCCGGTCCACCCTCTGTTCTGGCAGCGCTCTCTGACCTCAGAGCAAAGGACAGTCTTTGGAGCAGCCCTAGAGCAGGTTGAAGATGGCTCAGTGGGTAAAGGCACTTGCTTGGCCTCTCCCAGAGCCTGCCTGCAGAGCGCCCTTAGTCAGTGGGAGACCCCATAACAGCCTTTCACAGCCCAGCAACAAACAGAACAGCAGAGCCGTCTCTTTGCATCATGCCTGGCCAGCCTGTGCTGGGTAAGGTCTCCAGCATGAGCCCCTCCTCAGCTTCCTTGTCTCTTGACCTCTCTTGTCTGAGGTCAGCCTGCCTGCCTAGAGCTCACACTTCTACACACGGTAGCCGAGTGGTCCAAGCCTGGGTCCTCCAAGGATGGAGACCCTTCCCATTTTTCTGCTCAAAGCCCTCATGGGTCAGGGTGCTCCTCAGTCCTGGGCATTGCACCTGGCCCCCAGGTCATGAGCTTGGGGAACTCCAGTGCAGAAAGGGGACTGTTCTCCCATGGCACCCTCTCTCAGCACAAAGGACATGTGTCCCCCAAACCACAGACCGTCTTCTGGAGTCACACTGGCCAGTCCTGGTCACACACCCTCCCCTAGACCAGCACCATTGCCTGCAAAGCCTGCCCACCCTCCTTTGTAAACAGCCACTGCATCCAAGCTGCTAAGCCCCCCGTGTGCACAGCCATCTGTTCCTGCCGGGCAGGATTGTTGGCTGAGCTGAGGCGAGGGCAGTGGGAATGTGCTGCGTCTGCGTTGGGGTGTGTGCTCAGTGTGTGTGTGTGTGCTGAGTGTTCGTGTGTGCGTGTGTGCATGTGTGCGTATGTGCATGCATGCATGTGTGTGTGTGTGAGTGTGTGTGTGTGGCCTGCTACTCACTGCAGCAAGGGGCAGTGCCAGCACAGACAATGAAGCTGCTGGGTCCATTGTTCCAAAGCCTCGGCTCTGGTCCCCACCTGCTTTTCCGAAATGCAGGAAATGCTCCGTGCAGAATGGATTCTCTGAAAAGCGTAAGTGGCTGAGGCTGCTTTGGCCCCAATTTTCTATTCGCTTTTCAGAATTTTACACTTCTGCTTTTTGCTATTCAGCCAAGCTGATGACTGCTTGGAAGAGGGGCACAGGGGCAGCCAGGACCCCCTCACCGCAACGGCTTCCCCTGGGGCTGTGGCCCAAGAAGCCACAGCTTGTCAGGGCTCCCAGAGCAAAGCTGCTGGGCATGTAGGGGCAGAGAACATGGAGGCCACGAAGCCAGATGGGCTGAGGTTGCTGAGCACACAGCTTGTTTCCTGTCCTCCCTTCTCTGCTCTCCTCCTGTCCTCTCCCCTCCTCTTTCTCCTGGTCCCCCCCACATGAGTTCCATGAGTCCGAAGGGCAGACCCAGACTCAGATGGCGGAGCTGGGCTTCCTCCCCGAGGGATCCGATGGGGACTCTATGACTCTCCAGCACACCCAGAGCAGATCCAGCCTGGAAGCTGGGATTTGGGGGTTCTAGAGAAGCCCGGAATCCTGCCCACAAATCTCAGGGTCTGGAAGAGCAGCCGAGATGGAGCCAGGGCAGGCAAGCCGTTGGTTCCTGACGAAAGCAGGTCTGGGGTGCAGAAGGGCAGCAAGCAGGGCTGGAAGGGCCTTGCTGTGAGCAGTGACCAGGCCTCTGCCCCAGCCTGGCTGCACCATAGGGCTCAGCTTAGACGTCACCTCCCTCACCCAGCCCCCCTTCCTCTGTCTTTTCTCCAGAGAAAAGACCACTCTGATCTATGCTAATTCATTTATCTGATTGGTTTCCAGCCCTGCACACGTACACACACACACACACACACACACACACACACACACACAAAGAAAGAAGCTTCAGAGAAGCGTGCCATGTCTCCTAGGCACCCCTGAATTTCCAGCACCTACAATAGGGCCTGGCACAGGTGGACACTGAGGAAACTGCTGAGCAGTTGATCGGATGAGCATGGGACTGGAATTGGGCTGTAGGCAGCTTGGTTCAAAACCCACCAGACCATGGCACTGTGGGCCTGAAGATCAGAGTAAAAGAGGGGCTTCTCCCTGGGAGTGTGGTATCCCATGTCCCAGGCCTTGACTTATGATAGGGAAACTGCCTTGTCTGGCAGCTGGCCAGGGAAGAAGAGTTGCTGACTCCTGTCCCTGTACCCCTGGCCCACACGGTTTCTGTGACCACAAGCAGCTCAACCCAATGTAAAGTCACAGAGCTGTACCCACCTCCCCACTGTAAGGTCAGTGCAGTGTGAGTTAATGAGTTCATTAAGTGTGTGTGCAAACATAAGGAAGTCACACTACCCTGTAATCAGCGTTACAAATGGGCCCAGGCCCTGTGAGAACTCAGAGTAATTCCAAATGTGTTCCTGCCTTTTTCACTTTACTGGCCTGGAAGGGGAGAGCTGAACCTCAGGATCTGCTTTAGCTCTGAGCAGCTGCAAGGCCTCCTCCTCAGAAGGAACCCATGGGTGACCAGAGTGAGAGGCAGAGTCTCCTTGTCTTGTGTATATGCAAGGCCTAGCTGAGTCCCTCAGAACAGGGCTTCCCCAGAGACATGTGAAGGAGTTCTCCCTCCCTCCTCCCTGCCTCCCTCCTCCATGGCTGTCTTCCCTTTGCCTGGTGAGCGAGAAGACAGGTCCCTCAAAGCCCCCAAGCCCCACACAAGCTACCACGGAGGTGGCATAATTTTGTGCTTGCTTGCATCTGTCCACCCTATCCAAACTTGGCTATGAGCCCCTAAAATTAAAATCACAAGTGTGCATGTTAGTCTTGGACAGCAAATAAAATACCAGGACCAAGAGCCAGGGCCACCTGAAGACAGGGTCCCAAGCAGGAAGGAGGTGCCACTGCATGGGCTCAGACAGGGTCCCAGGAGAGGCGGCCTGTGGAGGGTGAGGTGAGGACCTGCCAGGCAGAGCGCTGAGAAGGGCTGGTAGCCTGCTGTGAGTCACCAGAAAGGGTTGAAAGATGTCCAGTGTTTTCTGGACACACTTGAAGCTGCAGTGAGCTGGCCTGGCTCCTCTCAGCCTCCCATCCTCCAGGAGCACCCCACCTACCCAGAGAGGGTTTCTTTGATTTTTCTGATGGACACCAGCACAGGAGAGGGGAATGTCTGACTACTGTATTGTGTCCTCAGAGCCTGGGGTCAGTCTTCCCTCTCTCACTTCTGTCACATACGCCCGAGACAATCAACCTATAAAGAAAGTTAGTTTGGCTCATGGGTTTGGAGGTTTTGGTCCCTGGTCCTTTGGCTCCACCAACTTTGGGCCTGTAAAGAGATCATACATCATGGCGGGTGGTGTTTAAAGCAAAACTGGGAAGAGAAAAAACTGACAGAGAAGGGGCTGGGTCCTACCATCCCCTCCGGTGGTACATCCCAGTGACCTATGACCTCACTGGCCTGAGTGTTTCTACCACCTCCCATAGCACCAGGCTGGAGGCTAAGCCTGTCACACAGGGCCTCCGGGAGACATTCCAGATACAAACAACAGTCCCCTTGCAAGAACGAAAACTCTGGGGCAGAAGGGAACCACTCTACTCACGCACACAGTGGTGGCCAGGACAATGGACCAGTGCGTGCACACTCTGCTGCCCACCTGAGGACACACCACACTCCAGGGAGCTGGGG
>PVHP010026694.1:0-24447 GCA_004024765.1 Zapus hudsonius | reverse complement strand
GTTTTTCGAGGTAGGGTCTTGCTCTAGTCCAGGCTGACCTGGAATTCACTCTGTAGTCTCAGGGTGGCCTTGAATTCACGGTGATCCTTCTACCTCTGCCTCCCGAGTGCTGGGATTAAAGGCGTGAGCCACCACGCCTGGCTTAAAATGTTTTTTTAAAATATTAGGATATTGTTGGAGTGTTGACTTAAGTTTCATAAAACTATTGCTAGCTGGGCGTGGTGGTGCACGTCTTTAATCCCAGCACTCCGGAGGCAGAGGTAGGAGGATCACCATGAGTTCAAGGCCACCCTGAGACTACATAGTGAATTCCAGGTCAGCCTGGACTAGAGCGAGACCCTACCTCAAAAAAACAACAACAACAACAAAAAGAACAAAACTATTGCTGGGTAGAAAATAATTCAGAAGGTAGTAACCAACACTCTTTTGAAAAACAATTTATTTATTTATTTATTTGAGGGAGAGATAGGCAGAGTCAGAGAGACAGAGAGTTTGGGTGTACCAGGGCCTCTAGCCACTACAGACAAATTCCAGATGCATGCTCCACTTTGTGCATCTGGTATTAGGTGGGGACTGGGGAATCGAACCCAAGCCATCAGGCTTTGCAAGCACGTGCTGAGCCACCTCTCTAGCTCTATTATTATTATTATTATTATTATTATTATTATTAGCTTTTGGAGATAGGGTTTCATTCTAGCCCAGGCTAGATATAGTCTCAGGGTGGCCTTGAACTCATGGCAATCCTCCTACCTCTGCTTCCTAAGTGCTGGGATTAAAGCTGTGAGCCTCCACACCCGGCTCCTTTTTGTTTTTAAATTTAACTATGTACCCCAAGCTGGTCTTGAACTCTTGATCTTCCTGCCTCAGCCTCTCAGGTGTGGAGATTGCAGTCAGGTGCCCCACGCCCAGCAGGAAGTATGTATTCCTCTTCTTATTTTATTTTATTTTTTTTCGAGGTAGGGTCTCACTGTAGCCCAGGCTGACTTGGAATTCACAATATAGTCTCAGGGTGGCCTCAAACTCATGGAAATCCTCCTACCTCCAAGTACTAGCCTTCCAAGTGCTGGGATCATAGGTATATGTCACCACACCCAGCTGTGTGTATTTTTGACATTTATTTCCAGCTTCTGTGGCCTTGGGTTGAGGGTCAGTCTCTTGCAGGCTGTCCCCGCTGCTGTGTGGACTTGTCCCCACTCCCATTCTCCTTTCCCTCAGAGTCACAACCAGGAAAGGAGACTTTTCCCTGGTGCTCTGCTGGGAAGCCCTGGTCCCTTTTCTCTCCACTGTTTCCTCTCTTGCTTTCTTCCTCTGGGACCCAAGCAATCAGACCCTGACCACTGTCACTGTGCCTAGTGACACCTAACGGGCGAGGCTCTCTCTTGTGCTGGAGCCAGAGAATGAGTAGCAGAAGGAAACACCTGATTTAGATGGAGCCAGGAGCCTGGCAAAGCCTCAAGTTGGAGGGGAAGGCTTGGTTCGAGATGGAGGACCACAGTGAGTCACCATCTCACCCACCCCCACTTGGCGTCTGTCTCCTTTTTGGGGGTCAGCAAATGGCCCACTCCTACCCTTTGTATATATTAGAATTGATTCAACAAGTTCTCTATAGATGAATCTCTTGGGTATTTCCACACTTTTTTTTTTGAATCACAGACAATGATAACAGCAATGCAATGAGCATCTCTTCCTCTTCCTCATAACGTCAGAGTCTCTGTCTTGCTTGACACATCTTGACCCACACAAGGTCTTACATTCCTCCAGCTTCACTCACGCTTGCTCTCTGGGTCACCAAGTTGAAACATAAACCACAGGTTTGGAGACATGATCTCCTTTCTCCTCAGGCCACGCACCCTTACGTATTTGGTTGCCCAAACGCCTAGCGGTATCATCAGGATCAGGAGCTGCAAGTCATAGAAACCAAAATTCAAAATTCTTCCTGTTAGACAATACAGGAAGTTTTTGTTTCCTAAAAAACAGAAATCCTGAGGTATGGAGACTCTCTCTCTCTCTCTCTCTCTCTCTCTCTCTCTCTCTCTCTCTCTCTGTATGGGACTCAGTTGAACAGATCTTCCACATTTCAAGCATCCGGGTCCTCTCTGTCTTTCTGCTTTGCTATTCTTAGGGTCTTGGTCTGCCTTCAAGGTCTCAAGATAGCTTCTGCAGTCACAGACTTCACACGCAGAGGTTGAAGACAGGCCATCTCATTTTATGGATCTGTTTTTTAAAAAATATTTATTTATTTGCACACAGAGAATCAGGGAGAAGAGAGACAGACACACAGAGAGAAATAGGCACACCAGGGCCTCCTGCCATGCAAACAAACTCCAAATGCATGCACCACTTTGTGCATCTGGCTTGATGTGTGTCCTGGGGAATTGAACCCGGGTCGTTAGGCTTTGCAGGCAAGCACTGAGCCATCTCTCCAGCCCCCTATAGATCTGTTTTAAAGGTTAAGAAAACTTTTTCCTGAAGAACCTCCCCCCCCTCAAAAAATAAATTTGTCCCCAGGTCTCACCAGACAAAGTTAGGCCACACTCCAGTCCTTTGTTAAGTCTTGGTAGGGACAGTGAGGATTTCTTAACTGGCAGTTGAGTTGTTAAGGAGGCAACTGGTCCTGGGCAGAGGCCGGGTAGATGGGCATCAGAAAAAATCAGGGTGCAGGCTGGTGAAGGCCTCACCAGCAGGGATCCCAGTGGGTTACCTGACCTGCTGGCCCTCCCTCCCTTCTGGCCACACTTGGATGTAGTTAGAAGATACTTCTTGACTCAGGCCTGTAATCCCAGCTACCCACAGGGGCTGAGGTAGGAGACTTTAAGACCACCCTAGTGAGACCCTATCTCAAAATAAAAATATGCTACAAGGGCCAGGGAAACAGAGAAGAGGGAAGGACTGGTGCTGTGTGTATGGGAGCCATAGTCCAAAACCTTAGAAAAGACCGTTGCTGAGGGAATGAGACATGGCCTATTCCTTAATGGGGGGAGAGGAGTGTCTGTTGGGATGGAGGGGGGTGGGAGCAGAGATGGCTACAGGACCAGAAAGAGGCACTGAAGCCAGGCCCAGGCCCCTGCAGCCTTTCCCTCTGAGGAAGGAGCCGGGATGCGCCCATGTGGTGCTTGGATTCAGGAGGCTGGCTGAGGTAGACTTTGAACCAGATGTCCTCTACATCTGTGGCCACATGGCCACAGGTGTAGGGACAGGAGTTCCTGGAGCAAGAAGGAAGAGACAAGGCCGAATTTCCCTGAAGCCAAGGTCTCTGGCCTTTCTCCTGACCCTCAGGTGGGTCCTGTCCATGTCCTTGAGTCATGGAGGGGTGGGAAGGAGTGTTGTGTCAGGAGTATGGGTACCTGGGGCAGAAGGAAAACACAGGAAGTGACTCAAAGGGAAGACAGGTGGCCAGCGGTGTCCTGGGATGGACCCTGGGGGAGTAGGCTCAGGGCGACAGTCCTCTCCCTCCTGAAACTGCCAGTGCATACCATCTTGGCTCTTCCTGTCAGCTGTATTTCCCACAAACCCTTCCTTCTCACCACACTGGCCACTGCCCACTCACCCACAAGCCCAGTGGCCGGCCACCGCAATTCCTGGCTCCCATCCACCCCCTGCATCCGGGTGGCCCCCTTACCTCTGACCCCAGAGGATGGGTCAAACCCTTCCCAGTTTGGTATCTCCTGAAGCCCGCATGTGGGGTGGAGGATGGGGCCCAGGAGAAGGGACAGAGGGGCAAAGGTGGCAGTCACATGTGTGCTACCAGGCACAGGCCAATGGATTCCTTTCTTCTCTGCTGTTTTTAAAAAAATATTTTATTTATCCCTCCCTTCTTCCCTCCTCTCCTTCCCTTCCTTCCTTCCTTCCTTTTTCTATTTGTGTGTGTGTGTGCACCTCAGAATCTCTTGCCACTACAGACAAGTACCAGATGCATGTATCAGTTTATGGGTCTGGCTTTATATGTGGGTACTGGGAAATTGAACTCGACTGGGCAGGCTTTGCAAGCAAGTGCTTTTAACTGCTGAGCTATTTTTCAGGCCTCTCTCTTTTAAAACTTACAGAGAGAGAGAGAGAGAGAGAGAGAGAGAGAGAGAGAGAGAGAGAGAGAGAGAGAGAGAGAATAGGCATGCCAGGGCCTCCAACCTCTGCAAATGAACTCCAGACACATGCTCCACCTTGTGCATCTGGCTTTCCGTGGGGACTGGGGAATTGAACTCTGGTCCTTCTGCTTTGTAGGCAAAGCCTTAACCACCAAGCAATCGCTCTAGCCCTATCTACCTACCTTTTCAAGGCAGAGTCTCATTTTAGCCCAGGCTGACCTGGAACTCACTGTGATCCTCCTGCCTCAGCCTCCTGAGTGCTGGTATTAAAAGTCTGTGCAACTTCTTTTGTTTTGTTGAAGTAGGTTCTAGAAATTGGGTCTGTCCTTCCCCAGCCTCCTGAGCGCTGGGATCATAGTTGGATTTTTCCCCTTTCTTTTCTTTTTTTTTTTTTTTTAAAAAAATATTTATTTATTTGCAAGGAGAGAGAGAGAGAGAGAGCGAGAGAGAGCGGGGTCTCTTGCCAAGGAACTTTAGATACATGTGCCATTTTGTGGATCTGGCTTTAAGTGGGGGCTGGGGATTGAACCCTGCGTTCAGTCTTTGATCTTCACACATATGTCTTTGGACATTTGCATCATTGCTTTTGCAAGCTAACACCCTAGAAGCTATGCTGCGAGGTCAATGAGTGAGGCAGTTAAACTTCAATAAACGACGCGTGAATGCGCTTCAGAATGCCCCATGATCCTTCTTTTTGCCTTTTTTTAAAAAACCCTTTTTTTAAAAAAATTTATTTATTCATTTTCAAGCAGAGAGATACAGAGAGAGAGAAAGAGAGATTATGTGGGTACTGGGGAATTGAACCAGGAGCCTTAGGCACCTGAGGCAAGTGCCTTAACTGCTGAGCCATCTCTCCAGCCCTAAAAAACTCTTTTTATGATTGGCTTTCATAAATATAGACAATAAACCATGATAATCCTAACCTTAATCCTAACCCTAACCTCCTCACGTTCCCCCCTCGCAAATCCACTCTCCGCCTTTTTTTGTCGAGGTAGGGTTTCGCTCTAGCCCAGGCTGACCTGGAATTCACTATGTAGTCTCAGGCTGGCCTTGAACTCCCAGCCATCCTCCTACCTTGGCCTTCTGAGTGCCGCCATGCCTGGGAGCACTGCAGGAGACTCCCCATGTAGCCACGACCTCCACAGCACTGGGTGTTACCATTCTTGCCTTTTTGAAAACTTACAGTTTGCTTTGAATATTCAAAGCAGAAGGATTCGAGTTCAATTCCCTAGTATCAAGCCAGATGCACAAGGTGGTGCATGGGTCTGGAGTGAGTTTGCAGTGGCTGGAGGCCCTGGAGTGCCCATTCTCTCTCTCTCTCTCAAATGAATAAATAAACAAAATTTTATTTAAAAAAAGCCAAATCAGGCTGGAGATGGTTCAGCTGTTAAAGGCGATTACTTGCAAGCCTGATGGCCTGAGTTCGATTCTCCAGGACCCATGAAAAGCCAGATGCACAAAGTGGTGCATGCATCTGGATGGAGTATGTTTGCAGTGGCAAGAGGCCCTGGCATGCCCATTTCCTTCTCTCTCTCCTTGCAAATATAAATATAATAATATAATATAATAATATATATTATATATAGATATATAAAAAATTTTTAAAGCCAAACCAAGGCTGGAAAGATGGCTCAGTGGTTAAAGGTGCTTGCTTGCAAAGTCTGACAGAGCAGGTTCAATTCCCCAGTACCCATATAAAGCCAGAAGCACAAAGTGGCACATGCATCTGGAGGCCCTGGTGTGCCCATCTCTCCTCTCTTATTTTTGCTCTCCCTCTCTGTCTGCTTGCCAATAAATAAATAATAAAAACAAAGCCAAACCAAACCAACCAACAAAACAAAGTCAGCTTGTTTTTAGGTTAGAAAAATCAGCATGTAGTCATTATCTTGCAAGTGTTTTTCTTGGATTTTGATTATGGAGTTTTTCCTTTGTTTTGAAGGTACATTTATTAATCTCCTCTGTTATGACTTCTGTTTTATCCTATAACTAGGAAATTGCTACCCTAGGATCATAAAAGCATTTACACATTTTGCTTCTGGTACTTTTATGGCTTTATTTTCCAAGTGTTTTTCTTCCTTGAAATCTTTGATCTTGTGGGAATTTATTTCATAGTTAGGAGAGAGGTAGAGAATCCAGATTCATTTGTTTAATATCCAAATATCTGGCAAAGTGACTCAATTTATTGAATTTTTCTGTCTAAAACTTCTTTCTTTCTTTCTTTTTTTTTTTTTTTACAACTGATCTGTCTGTGGGCTTTGGGCTTTGGTCCACACTATTTTAACCACTGTAAATGTGTTATATTGTTAAAAAAAATCACAGTTATTCCTCTGTTGGCATTTTTTATTTTTCCTCCAGGAATTTAATCAATCAATCAATCAATTAATCAATCAATCAATCTTTCTTTTTTTTTTGAGGGTCTTGCGAATTTCCCAGGATTGCCTGGAACTCACTCTGTGCCCAGACATGCCTTAAACTTGTGATCATACTACCTCAGTTTTCTTTTTTTAAATATTTTATTCATTTATTAGAGAGAGAGAGAGAGAGAGAGAGAGAGAGAGAGAGAGAGAGAGAGAGAGAGAGAGAGAGAGAGAGAGAGAGAGCGCTAGGCTCTGGCTCTAGCCCAGGCTGACCTAGAATTCGCTATGTAATCCCAGGCTGGCCTTGAACTCACAGTGATCTTCCTACCTCTGCCTCCCGAGTGCTGGGGTTAATGTCATGGCCACAACACCTGGCTTATGTTAATTTTTTATTCACGAACAAGTTCCCTGTCCATTGATGGAGGTCTACTGCTCTGTTCTTCATTTGGGTTTATGGCTCTTTCCACTTATGCCTGCACATTTGAAAATGAATTTTATGTAATGCTTTTGTTGTTTTCATAAGTTGGACTTCCCTGTATTCTTTTGTTAGTCTTTTTTTCTTTTTTTTGAGTGTAGGTTGTCTTTTTTTTTTTTTTTTTGGGCTCTTTTAAACAAACCATTCTCATTCTGGGGCCGGGGAAATGGTTCAGTGGTTAAGGCAGTTCCCCAGTATCCATGTAAAGCCAGACGCACAAAGTGACGCATGCATCTGGAGTTCATTTGCAGCAGTAGGAGGCCCTGGCATACTCATTTTCTCTCTTACATAAATAAATAAATAGATTAAAAATAATAGACATGGCTAAATTCTGTGATTAATATTAAAAATTTAGTTGGAGCTGGGAGATGGATCAGCGGGTTAAGAGCTTGCTCTGCATGCCTGAGGATCTAAATTTGGATCCCTGTAATCCCAGTGCTCAGGAGTGGGAGATGGGATCCCAGGGGCAAACCAGCTAGCTAGACTAGCCAAATTAGCAAGCTTTGAGTTCAATCGAGAGACCCTGCCTTAGTAAATAAAGTGGACATCTATCAGAGAAGATTCCTGATGCCAACCTCTGGCCTCCACATGCATGCACACACCTATGCACCCACACACGCAAACATGCGGGCGGACACACACACACACACACACACACACACACACACACACACACACACAGGTTTTCTAGTGAAGGTCTATAGTCTAGCTACTAAGAAAACCGAGGAGCTGGAGCAGTTAAGGCTTGATTCCCCAGTACACACCAAAGTGGTACATGCATCTGGAGTTTGTTTGCAGTGACTACAGTTCCTGGCTCACCCATTCTCTTTCTTTCTGTCTCTGCTTGCAAATAAATAAATAAATAAATTTCAATAAAAATAGGGCTAGAGAGATTGCTCAGTGGTTAAGGCACTTGCCTGCAAAGCCTAATGAACAGTGTTTGATTCCCATCATACCCACGTAATGCCAGATGCTCAAAGTGATGCATGTGTCTGGAGTTTGTTGGCAGTGGCTGGAGGCCCTGGTGTGCCCATTCTCTCTCTCTGTCTGCTCTCTCTCTCTAATAAATGAATAAAATATTAAAAAAAAAGAAAACTGAGGTAGTATGATCACAAGTTTAAGGCATGTCTGGGCATAGAGTGAGTTCCAGGCAATCCTGGGAAATTCACAAGACCCTGTCTTAAAATCAAAATAAAAAGGAAGGCTGGGTATGTAGCCCAGAGGTGGACCCTTCCCCAGCAGGTGGGAGGCTCTAGTTCACTCCCCAGTACCCCCAGTACTTCTTGGGCAGATTCTTTTTGGACATTCAAGTATGGTATCATCCAATACTAATTAGTATTCTTTCTTCCTACAATATGTACACCTGCTATTTAACTCTTTCATCTAATTGCATTGTCAAATATTTCCAAAGTGTTAACTACTAATGGTGGTCATTTATGGGACAGCTCAACTTCAATTAGGAGGACTTCTTAGTGTCCCCATTGAATATGTTAGAGAAAGCTGATCTATGTTGCCTGTTAATAAGTAGGTTATATTTGGTTTCTCAGTATTTGGCTTTCCTCTACTCCTGGAAGAACTATACTTAGTCCTGACATATTCTTTTGCTAACACCATCCTAATCAATACTTCCTGTGTTAGTCAGCTTTTTGTCAGTGTGATAAAATACCTGTGGTAACTAACTTGAAAGGAGAAAAGGTTTATTTTGGCTCATGGTTTCTGAGAATTCAGTCCATGGTAACATTGGGCCCGTGGCCCATTCAGCACATCATGATGGGAGCATAAGGTAGAGGTCAGCTCACCTCATGGGGCCGGGAAGAAAGTGCCAGATGGAGGTGCAGGTGTCTCAATCAATATCCTTTTTTTTTTTTAAAGAAAGAAGAGAAGATTTTTCAGCACTGTTCTCCAGGTGAAAAGGTGCCTATTTTGTTGTTGTTTTTTTTAAAATATATTTTATTTATTTATGTGATGGAGAGAGAGAGAGAGAGAGAGAGAGAGAGAGAGAGAGAGAGAGAGAGAGAGAGAGAGAGAGAGAGAGAATGGGCACTGGGGAATTGAACTCAGGTCCTTCTGCATTGCAGACAAATGCCTTAACTGCTAAGCCATCTCTTCAGCCCTCAATATCCCTTTTGAGGACATACTTTTAATGACTTAACTGCTTCTCCCTAGGCCCTACTTCTCTCATTCCCTCCCCCTCTCTTTTTCTCTCCTTCCCTCCCTCCCTCCCTCCTTTTTTCTTCTTTCTTTCTTTCTTTCTTTCTTTCTTTCTTTCTCTTTCTCTCTCTTTCTTAGAGAAATTTTTTAAAATTTCATTTATTTGATTTATTTGATAAAAAAGAGAAACAGAGAGAGTATGGGTGCACCAGAGCCTCCTGCCACTGTAAACAAGTTTCTGACTTTATGTGGATACTGGGGAATTGAACCCTGGCCATCAGGCTTTGCAAGCGAGTGCCTTTAACTGTTGAACAACCTCTCCAGCCCTCTTTTTCTTTTTTTAAAATTAATTTATTTGCAAGCAGAGAGAGAGAGAGAGAGAGAGAGAGAGAGAGAGAGAGAGAGAGAGAGAGAGAGAGAATGGGTACGCCAGGGCTTCTAGTCCTTGCAAATGAACTCCAGATACATGTGCCACTTTGTGCATCTTGCTTTATATGTATACTGGGGACTAGAACCCAGGTCATTAGACATTGCAAACAAGCACCTTAACCACTGAGCAATGTCTCCACCCCTATTTTTCTTTCTTTTTGGTGTGTGGTGTATGCACCTGTGAATGCAGATATGTATGTTTTGTGCACATACTTGTGGAGGCCAGAGGAAGACATCAGACAGTCTCCTCTATCTTTTTTTTGTCTTGTTTCCTCAAGACAGGGTCTCTAATTGAACCTGGAGCTCCCTGTGTTTTTGGCTAGACTGGCTAACCAAAGAGCCTCTTGTCTCTGCCCTGCTCGGTGCTGGGATTACAGGCATGTACAGTCAAGTCCAACATTTTTTTTTGCCATATTAAAAATAAACTTTTTATTGATAGCTTCCATAATTATAGACAATAAACCATTCTGATTCCCTCCCCACCCTCCCCCATATCTCTTCCCCTCTCAGTTAGTCTCTGTTCTGTTTCAGTGTCGTCTTTTCATCCATTATGTATAGGCATTATCAGGTACTTCAAGGTCATGAATATCAAGGCCATTTTGTGTCTGGAAGTTTGCGTTTGTAAGCAGTCCTTCCCTTCCTTTGGCTCTTACAATCTTTCCACCACCTCTTCCTCAATGGACCCTGAGCCTTGGGAAGTGTGATGGAGATGTCCCAGTGCTGAACACTCCAAGGTCACTTCTTCTCAGCACTATGGTGTCTTTTGAGTCATCCCAGTGGTCACTGCCATCTGAAAAAAGAGAAGCTTCTCAAGCCAAAAGTGAGGGTAGCATTATTGCATGGGTATGGTCTTTTTTTAAAAAAATGATTATAAGGCAGTTTGGTATGCATAATATATGTATTTAGCCAGACACCAGCAGGCATTACTCCCCTAGGGCTCATGACCTCCCCCACAATAGGCTTTTGACAAGATCCTCAGTACCAGGCATGTATTCCCTCCCATGAAACAGGCCTGCAGTCTAATTAGAGAGCAGTTGGTTTCCCCCACAATAGACGTGCCACTATTGTCCCAGTTGGCACCTTTGGCCTGGCTGGCCAGTCTTAAGGCTTGCAAGGTTCACTACCATTGATGACTTCTCTCTCCCATAGGGCTGCAGGCAGCCATAGCTTTTTCCAGCTTTCTGTCAGCTGGTTAACAGGGAGGAGGTTTCCAGCTCAGCTCTAGCTTGATTTCTCAGTGACCTGCAGCCTTAGCATATGTGTTCTTCAGCAATAGGGTCTCACCATCTCATTCTGGTGGGCAACCAAGAGCCTTGGCAATGGCCTGTAATTTTTTTTTGGGGGGGTGGTTTCAGAAACCTCCCTAAGCCCAACATTTTATGTGGTGCTGGGGATGGAATTCAGGTTCTTATTTATACTTGCAGGGCAAGCACTATTACTTGCTGAGACACCTCCCCACCCCTAGTGTCTCTTAAAAAGTCCCACCACCTCTCTGTATTATGGGCTTAGGAGCAGGGCTTAAACTAATAGGTCTTTGAGGGGTCACTTATCCTAGCCCGCTTCTCCTCAGTCTCCGCATTGTTGCGGGCAGGATGTGGCTTTGTGAAGCAGCTTCTGAAAGCCTCCAGCATTCACTCCAGCCACTTCCTTTAGGGTCCTGGGAGCATTTTTCTGAAATAGATGACCTCATCTTACCACCTGCCATTTCCTGAAGAACCTGTGGAGCCTTCTGGGCAAAGCCCTTTCTTAGGGACCTGGCTGATGTCAGCCCTGCCCTTGGGTAACCATTATTGTGCCCTGGGCTTCTTGTGAAAGGGAGAAGGTTGGGGAGCTTTCCGGTGTGGATGTGACAGGTGCAGGGATGGATACCTTCAGTAGAGGGTATCTCCATGGGAGAAGAGAAGACCTTTGAACGTTTTCTGAGTCGCCCCTGCTCCTTACCACTGTCAGCCTTGGGAACCCAAGGTGACCACACCCTCATGCCAGAACCCTCTTTGGCTCCAAGTTCGCACAGTCATTTAAGAGTAAGCCGGAGGAGGGGTCTTTGAGGCTTTGTTTCTGTGGTGGCTAACCCCTGACATGATGGATCGTGTCCCTGGGTTTTTATAAACCAAAAATAAACCCTTTGTTGTTGTTTTATTGAGGTAGGGTCTCACTCTAGTCCAGGCTGACCTGGAATTCACTCTGTAGTCTCAGGCTGGCCTTGAACTCACAGCCATCTTCCTACCTCTGCCTCCCAAGTGCTGGATTAAAGGTGTGCACCACCACACCTGGCAGAGAGAGAGGGATAATGGGTTTTCCAGGGCTTCTAGCTGCTGCAAAGGAACTCCAGATGCATGCACCACTTTGTGTATCTGGCTTTACGTGGGTACTGGGGAATCAGACCCGGGTGGTTAGGCTTTTCAGGCAAGCACCTTAACCACTGAACCATCTCTCCAGCCCCTAATCCATTTTATGTCTCTGGGGTGTGTGTGTGGCTACAGCCTCACGTTTCTCATACGAGAAGATCAAGACACAGACAGGTGCCGTCCTGGAACTGCAGGCAGAGGGAGGCAGAGCATGTTTGGCTGTGGGAGGGAATTTGCCAGAGAGGCCTGGAAGCTTCCAGGCTCCAGAAGCAGGGGCCTGAATGCCTGCCATACATTCAAGAGGAGCCTTGAAGGAATTTTAAGGCTTTTCCTGCTGCTTTTGGCGTACCCCAGAAGGGGCAACTGAACTTTTTTATTACCCAAGGAGACTTGAACTACAGTGAGGTATGCCATCAACTGAGGCCGGAGGCAGAGGAGTCAGGGGAACAACCCTGGTAGTCAGGACCCTGAGTGGACATTCAGGCTGGAAGTGAGACAGAAAGAAGCAAGATAGGTTCCCAAACATAGAGCAAGAACTGGACCCCCGAGCCAGGCAGGTGTGTGGTGTAATGAAGAGCCTGGGGCATCTGAGCCGGCTCCATCAGCCACCATCTTTCCCTGGGACTGTCTTGCAAAACCATGGTGGATTTCTGATGTGGCTTCCTGTGGAAAAGTGGGTACCACTGGTGAGTCCTGTTCAGTGTCCTGGCATGAGTCTAACTCATTTCCAGTCTTCTCAATTTCTGTACCAGGCCCAGGCCTCCAGGGGGAAGCTTCTAGTAAACACATCCCAGATGTGCTGTGTGAGAGGGAGCCAAGAGCGGGAGATGACTACTTTTTGGAAAAACAATGAGGGTTCAGAAATGCCTTCTCCTTTGGGCAACACTCCTTGGGGCTGGTTGCATGGGGAGATCCGTAGCTCCCCTACGTCCAGAGCCTGGGATTTTCAGGCTTAGAGGATCCTTTTCAAACTGCTGCTGGAAGCAGAGGACTGATACTTCAGAAGAAGACAGATATGGCAGAGAGGAGGCGGTCGAGAATGTTCTCTGCTTATAAGGACTCATGAGACTTGGATCCACCTGGATAAGCCAGGAAAAATTTCCCCCCATTTTTTTTTGCATGTGTGTGTTTGTGTGTATGTTTATCACATGTCTTCCTTAATCATTCCCCATTTTATTGATTGAGGGGGTCAGGTCTCTCAATTGAACCCAGAGCTCACTGATTTGACTAGTCTAGCTAGCCAGCTTGCTCTGGCTTCCCTGGTCCCTGCCTCCCAGGTGCTGGGATTTTGCATGCAGGTTCCCACACCCACCTGACATTTACGAGGATGCTGGACATCCACACTCAGGTCCTCATGCCTTAGTGGTAAGCACTTTATCCACTGAGCCATCTCCCCAGCCCAAGTCTCCCAATTTATTTGTTTTTGAGGTAGGGTCTCCCTCTAGCCCAGGCTGACCTGGAACTCACAGTGATCCTCCTACTTCAGCCTCCTGAGTGCCGGGCTCAAAGGTCCCGATTTTAAGGTCTGTAGCTCTAATCCTATCTGCCTGTTTGCAAGTTCCAGGCATTGGGGTGTGGACGTCTTGTGGGGGGAGGGAGGCCTGCCACCATGCATCCGGTCTCTTTGCAGGGGTGTTATCTTTGAACGTGTGCAGGGTCGTCCACTGGCAGCTCAGCCACCCTCTCCTCTGCCCAGCAGAAGCTGAAAGCCAGAGAAGCAGAGCCCTGACTCCCCGAGGGCCAAGGAGAGGACTCCAGCAGAATTGGCAGGTGGACAGAAGCCTCAGAGGATTGCTCATCTGGCAGCTGCAGGCAGCTGTGTGGGCTTCAGCAGATTGGAGATTTAGAGAAACTTCCAGGCCTTTTCTCTGCTTTGATCCTGGAGGCTAAGGTTGCTTGTGGTTCCAGCAGCTTCCTGACTCCTGAAAAGCTAACAACCAACACGACGAGCCAGCCCTTCCCCAGCTCTGCAGACACCTCGTTCCCTGTGCTCAGCTCCTTTCTGCCTCCATGTTAATCACTGTCTGACACAGGGATCTCAGTGACAATAAGAATGTATAACTTGCCTTTTTAAAGCTTTGTTTTACTTTAAAAATTAATTAGTGTCTCGCTCTAGCCCAGGCTGGCCTGGAACTCACTCTGTCGTCCCAGGCTGGCCTCGAACTCACAGCGATCCTCCTACTTCAGCCTCCCCAGTGCTGGGACTAAAGTCGTGGGTCACCAGGACCAGCTATTGGCTACTTTTTTACTTTGACAATTTTGACCATATTTCTTCCCCATTGTTTTCCCTTTTCACCTTCTCACTCCTACTAAACCCCTTCTTCTTCCCAACTAACCCTTTTCCTGCTTATTAATTATAATTTTTTGTGACTCACTGAGTGAAATTAGAATTATTTGCATGAGCATGGTTAGGAGGATTCCTTACTGAACTCACAGGTGCTACACCACTCAAAAACACTACTCTTTTCCTTCAGCATTTTAAAAGCTTTTTATTAATTGTGTGTGTGTGTGATGTGTGCATGGACATGTATGTGTATGAGTATTTGCATACATGCATGTGTGCACCTTATTTATTGACACAGACTCTTGCTTTTGAACCCAGAGCTCTTATTTTTTTTAAATATTTTATTTATTCATTTTCAAGCAGAGAGAGAGAGAGAGAGAGAGAGAGAGAGAGAGAGAGAGAGAGCGCACCAGGGCCACCACCTTGTGGGTCTGGTTTATGTGGGTCCTGAGGAATTGAACTCTGGGCCTTAGGCACTGGAGGCAAGTGCCTTAACCACTGAGCCATCTCTCCAGCCCAGAGCTCTCTTATTTGGCTCATTTAGCTCACCAGCTTTCCCTGGGGAACCTCTGTCTCCACCTTCTGAGTACTTACGTCACAGGTACACTGAGATTTACATGGGTGCCGGGGGATCCGAACTCAGATCCTTATGCTTGCAGGGCTAGTGCTTACCTACTGAGCCAACTCCTCAGCCATTGTTTTTCTTTTTACAAAAGCCTGTTATTTTCAATTTAGTTGTTAAGAAATCCTGAAGGGTTCTGGAAGATGGCTTGGGGTTCAATTCCCAGTATCTACGTAAAGCTGGTACAAAGTGGCACAGGCATCTGTGATTCCCTACATTCGGATACAGTGGGAGGCAGAGCCAGGAGAACCAGGAGCCGCTGGTCTGTGATGGTCTTTGCAGTCTGGTGGCTCGTTTGCAGCAGCCAGAGACCCATCTCAAAGAAGGTGGAGTATAGACACAACCTCAAAGTTGTCCCCTGACCTCTACATGCACACCATGGCATGTGTGCCCCCACACACACACCATAGATCATCAGGACACACTTGTCCACGGGTCACTGAATATTCCACTCTTTAGAAAATCATGGGTTTCAGCGGGTTGCTTCCTGTTCCCTTTATATCTCTGTGGTCAAGAGCATCGGTGCACAGCGGGGAGTGCCGACACAGAACCTTCCTGAAAGGCGCGGACTCTTTAAAAGCACCCATACCTGTTTCCAGATCAGCCCATTGTGCTTTCCTCCCTTGGCCTGCGGGACATGCGTCTCCACTCACCAGCCACGCTTTCCCTTCGGTGGTGACCTGAATTCCTCCTCGTCCCCTGGACTTCTCCCATTGGACACCCTGGTGTCTCTCCTCTCTTTCATTGGTACTTTTTCCTTGGTGAATGAATTCATTGCTATTGCTTTAAGTACTAGTTCCATGGCAATGAGACCTCCATTTATATCTGACAAAAATCTCCAAGAATCTGTGTATTCAGATTTCCTGCTTCACACTTCCACCTGGATGTCTAATGAGAATGTTGGATGAGTCCTCCACTTCTTTCCCAAATCACTTGCCTAGTCTTGCCTGCCTCACCTCCTCTCCAAGTTGCTCAGCCCAAAAGTTTAGATTCATACTTGATTCCTTCTCCCATATCCCTTCTCCCTTCATACTCTCTCTCCTCCTCTCTTCTCCCCTTCCTTTCTTCCTTCCCCTTGCTTTCTTCTTCCCTTCTATTCTTCCTCTCCCCTTCCCTTCCCTTTCCCTTTCTTCCCTCCCCCTCTCTCTTCCCTTTTAAAAATATTTTTATTTACTCATTTGCAAGCAGAGAGAGAGAGATAGGAGGAGAGAGACAGAGAGAATGGGTGCATCAGGGCCTCCAGCCATTGCAAATGAACTCCAGATGCATGCACCACTTTGTGCATCTGGCTCTACCTGGGTGCCGGGGAATCAAACATGCATCATTAGGCTTTGCAGGCAAGTGCCTTTAACTTCTGAGCCATCTCCCCAGCCCCTTCACTTCCTTTTTTATTAATAGCTTTCATAATTATAGACCATAAACCATATGATATCCCCCCTTCCCCATATCTCTTCCCCTCTCAACGAGTCTCTGTTTTGTTTCGGTGTCATCATCTTTTCCTTCCATTATGTGTAGGTATTGTCAGGCACTGCAAAATCATGAATTTCAAGGTCATTTTGTGTCAGGAAGTTTGCATTGCAAGCAGTTTACCCTTCCTTTGGCTCTTACAGTCTTTCCACCACCTCTTCCTCAATAGACCCTGAGCCTTGGTAAGTGTGATAGAGATGTCCCAGTGCTGAACACTCCACTGTCATTTCTTCTCAGCACTGTGGTGTCTTTTCAGCTATCCCAGTGGTCACTGCCATCTGAAAAGAGAAGCTTCTCTAGCCAAAGTTTTTTTCTATTTTTCTTTTTCTTTGATGTTGGGGATGGAACTCACTCTTGGATATGTCAGGCAAATATGAAGAGCCACATTCCCCGGCCTTCCTGAACTTCTCTCTTTTTTTTTTCTTCCCAATTTGGTCCAATTAACAAATCCTATTGGCTCTATCGTCAAAATATATCCATATTTAACTTCTCACCGAGGCCATCCTTGCCACCAGGTCAGGCTGTACACTCTCAGCTAATTCTGGTGGAAGTTCTGAACCAGCTCTTACTTGCTCAGAGATCCTGTGAAGATCCGCTGGATCTTGTCAGCTCCGCTCAGAACCTGCTCTCATCTCCATTGGGTAAAAGCTAGTTTCCTCATGGAGGTCCACAAAGCCTTAACCTCCCCACCCCGATGGCCCTCTGACCTCTTCTCCCCAAGTCTGGGTCTTTTCATCCACTCCTGTCCCTCAAGCCTTCTTGTTTCTAAGACATTTCAGATGAAAGTTCACCTTAAGCCACTGTACCAACTGTCCCTTAAGCCCGGATCACTTTACCAGAGGTCATGCCTCTTCAAATGCCTCCGAGTGGGACCTTCTCCAAACCTGGCACGTAACATGGCAGCCCATAGTCACCCTGACATTGCCCATTTCTACTTGACTACCTATCTGTAGAAAATTAGCTTTGTTTCTTGTCTGTCTTCTCTTATTGATGTGCAAGTTCTTGAGGGTGGTAAACTCCCTTCATAGATGGATTTTCTTGGAGTCCTGGTGCAAAGCAAGCATTTGATAAATGTTTATGGAATGTGGAAATGAACTTGGCACACTCTCTTAACCTACTGTCTTGAGCTGGTGCAGAAGGTTCTCATATGGAATATATATCTGTATTTGGTTTTTCCAGGTAAGGTCTCGCTCTATCCCAGGCTGACCTGGAATTCATTCTGTAGTCTCAGGCTGGCTTCAAACTCACGGTGATCCTCCTACCTCTGCCTCCCAAGTGCTGGGATTAAAGGCATGCTCCAACATGCCTGGATTATTTTTCTTTTTAAAAGTTATTTATATACTGTGTGGAGTCAGAGTCTCTCCTGCTGCAAGCAAACTCCAGATGCATGTACCACTTTGTGTCTGGCTTCACATGGGTACTGGGGAAATCACACTCTGGCCATCAGGGGTTGAAAGCAAGCACCCTTAACTGCTGAGCATCCGGCCAGCCACCTTTTTACCTTTTGATATTTTGAGACAGGGTCTCACCCTATAGCCCTGGATTGGCTTGGAACTCATGGAAATTCTCCTGCCTCTGCCTCCCAAGTGCTAGGATTGCCGGTATGTGCTACCATACCCAACTTCCAAAATAGACTATCTGTTACAGTGAACAGTTACATGTCAATCAACTTCACGGGACTGTGGCCAGTGTGGATGGACCTGAGACAGAGCATGACTTCACTATTAACACTGCTGGGCCCTGTTTGTGTTTTTATCCGTGAAAGTGGGGGAGACATGAATAACCATTTCACAGGGTTGTTTTCAGAATTAAATGAATAAATTAAAAAATTTTATTTATTTGAGAGGGAAACAGAGAGAAAGAGGGAAGAGAGAGAGAGAAAGAGAGAGAAGAGACGCAACAGGGTTTCCTGCCACTGCAAATGAACTCCAGACACACGCACCACTTTGTACATCTGGCTTTAAATAGGTACTGGGGAATTGAATTCAGGTTGCTAGGTTCTGCAGGCAAGTGCCTTAACTGCTGAGCCATCTCTCTAGCCCTAAATGAATGAATTTACACAGATGAGTGAATAGCACGTGTTAATCACTAAATAATTGCCTGCTAGTTTATTCTCCTTTTATAGTGGAAGAATTTACGGCTCAGAAAGTTCAGGAACTGCTACAAGTGACACAGAGGCGGAGTGAAGGTGTAACCAAGGCTTTGAGATCCACACTGCTGCTTCCGTGAAGCCAAACTGCGCAACGACTTGAGTTCGTGCACAGCTTCCTCAAGCCAGCGAGCAGTGCATTCTTTCTCTGTCTGTGTTGTCTGCCTCTTCTTTGAGTCATCGGATGACTTCTGCTTGAACATCTCCAGGCCTGAGGGACTTCCTGCCTCCTAGCCCTGGCTCCAGGGTGATATGGGATCAAGATGGCAGGCAGAGATGGGTGTGGCCTTCACACCTGTCATTCTGTCATCTCATCCCTAGAAGGCTGAGGCAGAAGCATTGCTGGCAGTTCAAGGTCAGCCTGGTCAACAGGGTGAAAGCCTGCCTCAAAAAAAAAAAAAGACAAAAAAAAGGACTGGAGAAATGACTCAGGAGTTAAGGTGTTTGCCTGCAAAGTTAGCAACCCAGGTTTGATTCCTCAGTACCCAAGTAAAGTCAGATGCGCAAATAGACTTCCTGGGGTGCCCATTCTCTGTCTTTCTTCTGTCTCTCTCTGCTTGAAAATAAATAAGTAAATAAATACAATATTTGTAAAAAGACAAAGAGAAAGAAAAAAGAGAAGGAGAAAGAAAGAAAACTCAAGAGCTAGTGGACAGTATTAGATATCCACCATTTGGATATCTTCCCACCCTCTACCAATATAATTCCCGCTCGGCTCTAGGCCTCATTTCAACCACAGTGGGCTTTCTGACATGACTCTTGCATGTTGATATTAACTGGGTAGTTTTCTTGATGAAAAGAGGCTTGTTTTTAGCTGTTTTGCCCCTTTTTTTGGTAGATGATGCCTGGAGACCCATCAGCTATTTTATGAGCATTAGGAGGTGGGGGAACCCGTAAACTTAGGCAGGAGGGATCCTGGATCCTGGATCCTGGGTGACAGTATAGAATGGACATTTCACACTAGAGAAAGACCAGTGTCTCAGGGGGCCAGGGGTCTCCTGTGGCTTCTACCTAGCTCCCTTCCAGACCCTGCTGCTCAGCCTTGATGATGAACTTGAAGTAGATGGGGGCCTCATCCCACATGGAGCAATGGGAATTCGAGGGATGGGTTGGATTTCAGGTGCAGGGGCCAGGATGCCTGTCACCCTTCACAGTATCTGTGAGCACACTGAGGAGCAGGGCTCAGTTATCATTTTCAAAGTAGACTTTGGGGCCAGAGAGCTGGCTCAGCAGTTAAAATTGCTTACTTGTAAAGCCTGTCAGTCTGGGTTCAATTCCCCAGCAACTATGCAAAGCTGGATGCAAAGTGGTGTGTGTATATGTGATCCCAGTGATATTCCAATGGGAGGTCACCTCTACATGCCCATATGTGTGTGCACGTACCACACACACACACACACACAAGGTTTTTAAAAATTACTGGGCGTGGTGGCACACACCTTTAATCCCAGGTCAGGGAGGCAGAGGTAGGAGGATCACTGTGAGTTTGAGGCTACCCTGAGATTACATAGTGAATTCCAGGTCAGCCTGGCCTAGAGTGAGACCCTACCTCGAAAAACAAAAAACAAAAAAATTTAAGTGGCTTTTGGTTACTGTGGGGCTATAAAGGCACCGTTTCTGCCCTGGGTTGCTGCGACTTGGCATGTATCAAGTGATGGGCCCGAGGGCAGACCATATCTGCATAGGTAATGGAGGGCTAACCTGATGTGGGGTGTCCTGCAGGCCTGGCTCTCTTCTGTAGCTCTCCTGAGATGACGTCAGTCCTCACACACTGGCTGGGACTGGGGATTGCCACCACACTCCCCTCATCCAGAGGCTCGTCTCAGCAGATCGAGCAGAGATAACTTGCTTCAGGCATTTTCTGGGCCAGGGACAAATGGAGTCCCATAGGCGATTTGCAGCCAGGCCGGGAAGAGCCCATTGCCTGTCTGGGTGGGAGTTAATACATCCATGCAGCATCCCTGAGCCGGGGATCTTCCACAATGCAGCTGAGACCAAGACTCGAAAGGAAAAAAGTATGGATGAGTGGTAGGAGAGATGGTTCAGTTGTTAAGGGGCTCCATTGAAAAGCCTGGTGGCCTGGGGTTCGATTCCCCAGTACCCAGGGAAAGCCAGATGCTCAAAGTAGCACATGCATCTGGAGTTAATTTGCAGGGGCAGTAGGCCTTGGTACACCCATACTCTCTCTTTCTCTCCCTCCTCTCTCTCTCTCTCAAATTTTAAAAATTTATTCATTTTCAAGCAGAGAGAGAGAGAGAGAGAGAGAGAGAGCACACCAGGGCCACCACCTTGTGGGTCTGTCTTATGTGGGTCCTGGGGAATTGAACCCAGGGCCTTAGGCACTGGAGGCAAGTGCCTTAACCGCTGAGCCATCTCTGCAGCCCTCAAAATTTTTTAAAAAGTATGGATGAGAACTTAACAGGAACAAGAATTCTGAGGCCCACCTTCTCTTTGCTCCACTTCCTCACAAGTTTCTCCCTTTCCCTTCTCTCCTTCCGCCGACAACTTTCCCCATGTCCCTAAAGAACCCAGCTCCCTTTAATCGAATGATGTAGTGGTCACGTTATTGCCCAAGACTCGTTGGCCTGGACTGCCGGATACAGGTGGGCATCGGGTGGGTGAGGCCAGGGCAATGGAGACAGATGGTACCCGGAGAGGGAGATTCAATTACCTCCTTCCCCAAAGCAAATCCGCCCGGTAACTGTGTTATGGCCCATTACCGATGGCCTCCTCTCCACGGCTGCTGGAGATTTTGTTTGTTGGAGACTTGTTATGTCTGTTGGAGCTCAGAGATGGATGAACAAGGCCCAGTTCAGAAGTTGAGACAGGAGTCGGGAGGGAAGCAGGAGATGAAATATGGAGGTCAGGGCCAAGTTGGAGCTGGGGGTAGGGTGCCAGGACTTCGAATGCCAGAGACAGAGGGCTGGTTTGCTTGTGGTCAGTTACAGGGAGCTATAGGCAGCACCGGAACAAAAAAAAAAGTGACAGGTGAAACAGGGTTAGAGAAGAGGGGATGGAGGTGTGGAAAAGAAAACCAGAGGAGACACAGCTGGGAGTGATGGTGCACATTTGGAATTGTGCTACTCCACAGGCTGAGGCGACATAGTGAGACCCCCTCTCCCATCTCAAAAGTAAGCTGGCAGGACTGGAGAGGTGGCTCGGCGGTCAAAGGCACTTGCTTGCAAAACCTGTCTGCGTGAGTTCATCCCCCGGTGCCCACGTAAAGCCAGATGCACAGTGACACACGCCTCTGGAGTTCATTGGTAGTGAGTGGAAGAAGGCCCTGGTGTGCTCACCCCCCACCCCACCCCCGCTTTCAAAAAGAAATAAATCAATAAATATTTTAAAAAGTGAGCAAGCAAATAAACCTGGCAGACAAGGTCCCCCCACCTGTCCCATGTGGGGTGCTCAGAACTGTAGCAAACCCTGGTTTCCCTGGACCAGTTGATGCAGACGTGGTGGGGGAGGGAGTAAAGGTGGGCATCAGCAGGCATGGGCTTGGCCTTCGCCTGTGTTCACTTTCCTGCCAGGCTTAAGGCCTATAAGGAGACCTCTGGGTGAGGATGAGCCAGCCCAGTTCACATGGGGCTTGCTTCCTGAGCACCCCTTGACAAGGGAGGCTTCGGAGCTCAGAGAGGTCAATGGTGAACCCAGCCCACACAGCAGAGGCTGTCTGAGGGGCAGAGCGGGCTTCCACAGCCAGCCTGTCTGCCACGCCAGACGCCGGCTCCTGGATTCCCCGGCTCCACTTACTGTAATCCTGGGATTAGTGAGGAGTGGGAATTGGCTCAGAACATGCAGATCAGCGTGGAAACTTTTCCCGAAGCTTTGCTCTCAGGCCTCCTGCCTCATCTTCACGTCTCAGACCTCCTCCTTCCAGACCCCAGGGAGAGGGCCAGGCTGGAGCTAGGTTTGGAGGGGGAGGGTATATCAAGGTCAGATTGTGCCAAGGAGGGGGGGTGGGGAAATAAGAGGTCCTGGTGAGTGCCAAGCATGTCCTTACAGGTAGCTCAGAGCCTCAGAGGAGGACCAGAACAACTGGGTGCCAGCCAGCCCCTAATCCCTCGGCACACACTCCCTTCCCTGAGGATCTTTCCTTAGAAAAATCTGTTTAATTGTCTCAGCTCAGAGACAGTGAATGGAGGATTTGGGGTGGGCATTAAGGGAGGTCTACGGAGTTTGCCATGGGAAGGATGGGACAGAGGCAGAGTAGAATGTGACGTCGTACCCTTTCCCAAGACAGAAGCCAAGAAGGCAGGACCAGGTGGCCCATAGATGACAGCTCGCTGCCTTGCTACTTCGTTTGTGTTCTCAGAATAGGAGACCCCTAAGGACAGAAATGGCATGTGTTTGGCACAGGAAATCTCATGTTGGCGAATGTAATTATTGTGGTGGGCTTGACAGTGATGGAGGTGGTCATGGTGGTGGAGGCCATGGTGGGTGTGATGACAGCAACACTGTGGTGATGACAGGGGTGGTTACAGTCACAGGAAACACTGAAACCATGACATGAGTGGGGAGGGGGCCAGAGGTTGAGTGACAGGCTTTGTGCTTCCGCTGCGGCTGGGTGGGCACCGGTGGTCACCATGGTTGGTCTGTCTCTCATTCCTTGTCCTCAGTGGGAAGAAGGGACTAATAAGAGCTGTTGGTAGCATTTGGGACTCTAAATCCTGTTCCCTGGGTCGGGGGTGGGGGGTGCTGAGAAAACCCTCAGTTCTCTGTCTCTGGGGTTCTTCGGTCCCTCATCCTGTTCGAGATCCTTCGTCTGCCCACAAACTTCCTCCGATCATCCCGCAGGCTCTTCCTCAATTCCCATCTCATTCAGATGCCTCACATATTCTAAAAAAGAAGCCTAGGCCCCTGCCTCTGCTTCCTGGCCTCCCACTCGCTCCCTCACCCCTCTCAGCACCTTTGGGTTCCAACGATGCTATGGAAACCTGACTCAGCAGCGCTTCCTTCCCCCTTTCCTGTCAACCTGAACTCTTTCTGAGAAATTGGTTTTAGGATTTGAAAGAGTTTATCCCCAGGGCCTTCAGGAGACTCAGCACCAGGAGTTTTGTCCCCCGGAGGGTCTTATCCTCAAGACCTCTGCCCCTAAAATTTGCTGCTTCAGTGGCCTCTTCCTTTTCCTGAACATGGCCGAAGGTCACCATCTCGGGTCTGTCAATTCCTGCAGCTCAAGCCCCATTGCTGGTTCCAGTACCTTAAGTGATGGTGGTCAGAGCCACCTGCATCTCCCCAGCCCAGCACCCTGGGGCCCCAGGCCCTGTCTCCTCTCCCTTTCCACCATGGGTCCCTGCCAGGGTCTCTCACAATGAACACAGAATCTAATTTTATTTTCCAAAAGTGAGTCCAGCTCATCCTTTAACAATGCTTATTTCGAATCTATTATTTTGATTAATCCTGTTTGGTATTAAAACTAATAAGCTATATAAATCTTGGATATTTTAATTCAGAAAAATGAACTCTACCATGACAATCTGTATCATATTAATCTGTGTTATATAAACTGTTGCTTTTTTTTTTTTTAAGATAGGGCACCACTGGGCTGGAGGGATGGCTCAGCAGTTAAGGTACTTGCCTGCAAAGCCTGATGAACTGGTTTTGATCCCCAGAACTCACGTAAAGCCAGATGCACAAAGTGGTGCATGTGTCTGGAATTTATTTACTGTAGTTAGAGACCCTGGTGTGCCTATTCTCTGTCTCTGCTTGCAAATAAATAAATAATATTTTTTAAAAAAGATAAAGTACCATTATTTGGCCATGGCTAGCTTGCTTGGAACTCACTATGTAGTTCATGATGACCTCATACTTACAGCAATCCTTCTGCCTCTGCCTCTCAAGTACTAGGATTATAGGCATGTACCACTATACCTAGTTTAAGCTGTGAGCTTTAAAAAAGTAAAATACCCTTTTAAGCCAAGTTGTAGTTATTTATTTAGGTGGGTTATTTTTTTTGAGGTAGGGTCTCACTCTAGCCCAAGCTGACCTGACATTCACTCTATAGTCCCAGGTTGGCCTCAAACTCACAGCATTCCTCCTACCTCTGCCTGAGTACTGAGAATAAAGGCTATTTAGGCTCC
>PVHP010026693.1:0-24453 GCA_004024765.1 Zapus hudsonius | reverse complement strand
TGTTGCAATCACCTTTCTCATTGCTGCATGGAAAAGAACCTGACCAGAGCAGCTTGTGGAGGAATGGGTTTATTAGGCTTCAGGACTCGAGGGGAAACTCCATGATTGCTAGGAAAACGATGGCATGAGCAGAGGGTGGACATCACCTCCACCACAGCACTGCAAACAGCAGCAGGAAGGTGTGCCAAACACTGGCAAGAGGAAGCTGGCTTATAACCCCAGAAGCCTGCCCCCAACAACACAGCTCCAACAAGGTTCCAATACCCAAACTACCATCAGCTGGGGATCAACCATTTAGAAAACGTTTGTGGGGACACCTAAATCAACCCATGACAATGATGTGTCTCTTTGTCTGCAAATTCATTTTTCAACCTAATATTATACCACTTTCCTGTTTAAAGAATAATTTGAGAAAATAGTATTTATTGAGTATTTATGACTTGTAATACCTTTAGATAGTTTATGTTCATACTCACAGTGGATTGTAGATGTCAATATGATCCCATTTCACATGTAAGAAAATAAAATGTGGTGAATACTCATTTTTCTCAATCTGCTGCAACTAGACAGGCTAGCTGATGTCTGTAAGTGCAAAATGAATTCTAAGCATATTGATATCTTTGATAGTGATATGCTTAGCCTTGACCCCACAACATCTTCATACTTTCTAAACTAATCCATCCGGTTTCTGTGGACTTCAATCTTCTTATTCAAAGAATATCTGCCCCACTTGTAATTTTCCAGAACATCTACTTGTCAATTTTTATATGATTTCCAACTTTCTTTTCTGCATTGTTGACATCTCAGTTATATATTAGAAATAGCTGGCAAAATTATATCTGCTATGTCTTATCTTTTACTCAATTTTAAAAAAAAATTCTTTTTATTTTATGATTACTTTCATTAAAACAACCATCCAAATTGTAGTCATCATAGGGTGTCCAGGTTGTTATATAGGGAATAGAATTGATGTCCCCAAATTGTGAAATCTCTGAGTAACAGAACTGTAATCATTCATATATTCTCTTTGTGATAACACATTAATTAATATATAATACATATAATAATAAATAATACATATTTTCAAAACACTACAGCTTCTCCATATAATACCGCTTATTATGTTGCATTATAAATATTTTTATCTGCCCTTCTTTCTAAATATATAATCCGAATTTCTTTAATGCTACATATCATTTATTGTTATATTTCCAGGTTTAAAAAATAGTAATGTCTTAGTACTTAAATCAAAATTCTAATAGATAATTAGCTAAAGGTACTTTGGTCAAATCCAACTAAGTATTCAAAAGTCATCAAAACTAATATTCATATTATTAATTAAAATCCAAGACTAATAAGCTTAGTAAAAAGGGTTTTTAAAATATGCTCAAATACACGTGGAAAATAACCAAAATGATTTCACTCACAGTTTTGACCTTTCCAAGCAAATGCTTATACTAAAAAATAAAATAGAAATATGGTTTGGTGAAAAATCATTTTAATGGAATAAAGCAAGATGTGTTACAAATAGACCAACTCCAATTATTATTACCAAAATTCTCCAACAACCAACAGAACACAAGTCTATAGGAATAGTCCAATGCCAATGTAGAAACTGGTTCAAAGAGTCCTAAATTTTGGATCGAGAGGTCTGAACTAGAGTCTTCCTCTTGAGATTGTAAACTCATTTAATAAGCCACTTCTCTGTGATTGCCTTATTGTCTGTAAAAGAGACAATTTACTAATGTTATCTTGAGTTATACATTTATTGCATTTTCAATGTGGGCGTCATAATTCCTAAAACTGTGTATTAATTCCCAAGTGGAAAGCTGCTATAAGCTGATTTTTAGAGTCTGCTGATTTCTTTGTAAAAAAATATTTAGGTTAATCTTTCATTCTATTTCCCTTCATTGGCTCACTGAAGTTTAGAGGATTTATTTTCTTCTTTGCTTTGAAAAGATAAAAATGCAAGTGAATTGGTACAACTTGAGTTTTCCTGCTTTACCACAGCGGGCAGGAAAGTGAGCACTGAGCCTCATCATAACAGTGCTCCCTAAAATGTTGTTTATCTAAATGAATTTAGAGCACAATTGATCCCCACACACAAGCTTAGATATATTGTTAATGCTTTTTTTAGCAGAATGTTTTCAAGGCTGAGCTTGGCTGTGATTTTTTAAATTGATTATGACCTTTACTGTATGAACATGTTGGAGTCATGTTCCCATTGGGTTAGACTCTTGTATTTCCTCCACACACCTTTCATTGAGAACCCTCCTCAGTGGGATCATCAGTATTCACTGTGGGGTCATGAATGCACCAGTCAGTCTCTGTGGGTAGATGGGGTACAATGCCTCAGGATATTTCTTCCCACCTTGTGGGTCTTACAGTCTTTTTGCCCTTCTTCCACAATGTTCCCTGAGCTTTGGTGGGTGTGTTATAAGTCTTCTTTAGTGTTAAGCTCTCTGTAACCTATGATTTTATGCTTTGGCGAGTTTTTGAGTATCCTGAGTGACTATTGCCATAGCTCTGGAAAAGGCTGTCAGGCTAGCAGTGAGGGCAGCACTCATATTTCATCTGCCTCTTCCCTTGTAATGCTTCCTGAGCCCTAGAGATGACTCGTTTGGTGATAGATACTCAGCTTTATATTCTTATGGCACTGATGGGTCTTGGGTCTGCCCAATATTCACTCCATCTGTAAAAAGCAGATTCTATAGCCAAGAGTCAGAGCAGCATGGATCAATGGGAATAAGCATAGACACTTAGAAAACTTTTTGACAGACATACCCTTGACTGTGATTATATTGTACAATCCAGGTCCTAAGTAAAGGGACAAATTTCTGACAAGTGTTGAAACTGTCAGTAGTCACTCTCTTCAAGGATTTGGAATGTATACAGTGAATAAACCAAGAAAAATTGATAAGCACTTCCTGCTTGTAGATACTGTAGCTTCCCCAGTTTTTGCTATCCCATATTGACTAAAGTTTTTTTGTTTTTGTTTTGTTTTGTTTTACAATTTGAGTGTGAAATGTCCCCAGATATGTGTTTGCATTTTGGTCTTCGTCTGGTGGGGATCTTGGGGAGGCCCTGAAACTTTTAGAATGTGAGGTCTAGCTAGAGGAAGTGGGTCTCTAGGGAGCGTATCTCAGTTATTGTAGCTGGGCTCCACTTTTGTCTACATTCTCTCTGTGGTGTTTTGCTTCCTTGTCTGCTGACATGTGAGGAATCCTAGCTGCACATTCCTGATGCCAGGAACTCTATCGTCTCTTCACCATCACAATGGACTATGCCCTCACACCAGGAGCCAAAATATATTCTTTCTTCTTCAAATTGCTCTTGTCAGGTATTTGGTCATAGCAATGAGAAATGTAACTAGTAAAAAAAATTCTTACAGATTTACTAATAAACGACTTTACAAATATACTTCTAATAACTGTATCAGCATTGAATTTAACTACTTCCACTGTAGAGAGACTTTAATACAAGTATATAGTAAAGGAGTGAAGACTGAAATATGGAGTTTGATTCTCATTGGCTGACTAAAAATATTGATATTTCCTGTGACATCAGGTTTTAGCAGATGGTTCAATTCCCTATTACTGCCTGCTAAGAAAATAGTAATTTCATCTTTATTAATTTTCCTACTCTGCTAACCACAGCTACTAGTTATATCAGCCTGGTTCAAGACGATAATCAGGTTCCTTTATTAAGGATTTATAGATATCAATAAGAGTAAAGTGTCTCCTATTCTAGATAACAGATAAGACACACATTTTACTTATTCCATTACCATTTAAATGACTATCAAGCTAGTTTTTACTGTGCATTTAAATCATAGCATTGCATAAGACAAAATAAATTTCTATGAATCAGATATGTTTTTACAACTAGGGAGATGGCTTCTTGGATTAACCACTTTTGGCACAAGCATGAATATTTGAGCGAGGAGCCCCAATACCCACACATGAAGCCTGACACAGTGTCAGGCATTTGCAATCCCAGCTACATTCATGGTGAGCAGGAGTCAAAGATAGGAGAATCATGGTAGGGTCGGCTTTGGGGTGATATAGTATTCAGAGTAGTCACTTCATGCTGGTGTGGAGATATGACACCCTACTGTCTACCCGTCATGCTTTTCCTACCATGATGAAACTTCCTCTCAAAAGTGTAAACCTTAATACACTCTTTCTTTCCATAAGCTGTTTCTGATTAAGTGTTGGCTTAAGCAATAAGAAGGTGATTGCTTCAAGGGAAGACAAAAAGCTATACAGGAAAGAAAACTAAAGTGTTTTGCAATGGTGAACCATTGATAAAGTATGAGAAAGTAGAATTATTACACTTTAATGCTGCTCTTCCTCATCTTAAAAGATCATTGGGGGCTGGGGTGATGGGAACCTTTTGACTCAAGTTGAGGTCATCCACATATATATGTTTCAAGGACATAACCATCCTAACATCAATTATTATTTTGTCTTATCATGGAGTTTGAGCTATAAGAAAGGGAACCAACATACTTCTTTAGGATCTTGTTAGTTTTTTTCTTTTTTAAAATATTTTATTTATTCATTTTCAAGCAGAGAGTTGCAGAGAGGAGAGAGAGAGAGAGAGAGAGAGAGAGAGAGAGAGAGAGAGAGAGAGAGAGAGAGAGAGAATGCACCAGGTCCACCACCTTGTGGGTCTGGATTATGTGGGTACTGGGGAATTGAACCCAGGGCCTTAGGCACTGGAGGCAAGTGCCTTAACTACTGAGCCACCTCTCCAGCCCAATTTTTTTTTCTTTCGAGAAACTCTTTTTGTGTCCTTGTTTGCACTTAGTAGAGTTGATGGGCCAGTGACAAACATTCCATTTAGTAACCTGAGTTAGAGTAGGAAAACTTGTTCTTCTTTGGTTAATATATGTTTGTAATCAGTTTTAGCTATCTCCTTGGAGAGGAGATACCCACCATGGAAGTCCAGAGGTGTTGGAGGTAGACAAGAGCCCATAGACCCAACAGTTAGTCTGATTACTATCCTGAGTATATTCTTGGGCCCAGGCAAGGAGTGAGTTTTTGTCCTGGGTATAGACAGGTAGACTCAAAAGACTGACCAGCAACAAGGGTACAAAGTGAGACATGCTTTGTAGTGAGAGGAAAGTCAGACTTTTGTTTGTGTCTTGTTTTAGGCCCTGAAGTATTTCTTTGTGTGTGTGTGTGTGTGTGTGTGTGTGTGTGTGTGTGTGTGTGGTTTTTTAAAAAGTGTTTTAAGAAGAAGCAGGTAGCAAAAATTTAATCAAAGTTGTAATTTTGGAGGAAACTAATGGTTCCCCAAAGAAGACTCTAGGGACCTGGGAGGGTACTGTGGATTCCCCAATACTGGTGTTTTTCAGTTAGGATGAGTCAAGGCCATGCTGACCTTGGCTTTGTCCTTTCTGGGAAGCCTGGACTTGAGGAACTTTTCTTTCCTTTCCTTTTCCTTTTCCTTTTCCTTTTCATTTTCCTTTCCTTTCTTTTCCTTTCCTTTCCTTTCCTTTTCCACTTGTGACTCTTCTGTTTTAGACTGTAAACTGATTTTGTTTTTGGGTGTCCATGTGTTTTCTGATCAGAAAGAAAGTTGACTCACCTGAGTGATAGTGTAAAACACATTAGGAGTGTACCATGACATCCAGTGGTCTGTGACTTAGGAGCAGAGGTCAAAATATTGACCTCTTTAGCTCCAGTGGTTCCAATTGTTTTTGGCTTCTACGTAGATAGAACACTTAGGTAGTTACACCAATGACAGAGGTAGAGATTTATCTCACACTTCAGTTGGTTGGTGTCGGAAAAGCAGCTTGAGATCTTTCATAGGTTTACAAGTATTGAGGTTAGTCTCTGATTCAGATTTTTGTGGAGTCTTTGGGAGGTGTGATGAATCCAAGAGTCTATGTCTTTCACCTTGACAGCCATAGGAGTGGACAGAATGACTGGGTAAGGGCTCTCTCAGGTGGGTTCTAGGGAAGAGACTTCTTTAAATGTTTTTGGGGCAAAATAAAGGTGTTCTGGTATCATCTTGTTTAGAGTTTCTCTGTTTTAGCTCTGAGAGGACTTGTTGAAACTTAGCTAACTCTATAACATGGGATATTAGCCTGGTGGTCTTTGGGCCATGTAGTAGATCTCTGGAAAGGAAGGGCCTGCAATATGAAGCCTCAAAGGGAGTTAATCCCAAATATCCTGGAGTGCTCCTTGACCAAACTAAGGCTAATGGAAATAGTTTGGTTCAGGAGGTCTGTGTTTTCTGCATTTGTTTGGTTGGGTATCTTTAAAGAAGGTCATATTGGGCCAGCCCTGACTGCCTAAAGAGAATCTACCTTCTAATCTCCCACATCTCAACCCCTGAGTGGCTTTCACCGTTTTTTTTTTAAAGGCTTTTATATATATTCTATCTTAAGAGTAGTCTGCAAAATTTACCTCTGGATTCTTTCACCTAGCATAATATATTTGAGATTCCTCCATGATGTTGCATTCATCTTTAGAGTTAAGTCACTGAGCTGTTCATGGACATTTGAGTTGTTCCAATGTGGATCTAGGTGAATAATGCTGTCATGAATATTCAGCTAGAGGTCTTTGTGTGGATATATACTTTCTTCTCTGTGGGGTAGAAACATAAGAGGATAACTGCTGAGTCTTGAAGTTTATTCAACTTCATAGGAAAAAACTGTTAAACTGCTGATCAAAGTAACTTCACCAACAAGAGTGTTTTCAGCCTTTTAACTTTAGTCACTCTAATTTGTAATGTTATCTTCTCTGTGTTTATCTAATTACTAGTGATGTTAAAGATTTTCCAACATACTTATTTTCCATTCTCATATGAAGTGCCTTTATAAATATTTTGCTCATATTCTTACCAAATCTTAAACTATAACTGAAAATTTCATGTATCTTTTGAATATTGGTAGTTTTTAATGTTTATAACATCATTTTTATTTGATTTTCTACTTAAGACATATTTGCCTAATTCAAGGTGATAAATATTTTATTTTCTTCTCCTGGATATTTCATATTTTAAGCATTTAGATTAGATCTTTAGTATTTCATGTTAGTGGTGAATGTTAATTGAGTAACTCTCAATTCTCATATATGTATGTCTTGGACTCTGAATAAAATAAATTTACTACATAATTAACTTATTTATATATAAATTTTTGGACTTATAATTCTCAAATAGATATGTCTATCCTAATTCTGGTAACATATCACCTTTATATTATAGCTATAGTAAATTTTGAAATGAAGTATAAATCTTACAACCTTGCTTCTTTTTAAAAACATCTTATAGCTATTTATATCATTTACATTTTCAATTAAAATTGATAAAATTTAAAATTTCTACCAAAGGGTATTTTTTTTTACTATCTTGGTATATCAATTGAGGCTGAAATAAAATTGTGTGTAATTAAAGAAGTATTAACATTCCTAATATGCAATTACTAATTCTATTCAGCAATATATTGTTTTAATTTTTAATGCAATTTCCTATCCATATTTCATCACTTTTATTCTCAAAAAAATCCCAAAATATTACTATGCTATCGAAAAAGACTAAGGAGAAAGCAAGTTTCTTTTAGACAGTTTCAGTTAAGGACAGGAGCTCAAAGAGAGAACCAGAAGATGCCACATTGCCTTAGTAGGAATGGAATTATGTTGCTCCACACACCCCCTCTGCCTGTCTAGCACACTACTTAGGTAGGTTGGCCTTTGGGGTCCACCCTTTGAATCTGCACACCAATCAGGTCTTCCCCCTACATACTGAATCTGAAGAAAAAAATCCATTTTCAATTGACTATAAAAGCTTCTCCATGCTGATAACTCCCCTTTCTCTTCCCTGTGATCTCTGCCTGTATACATGTAAGTCTGGCTCCTCCCCCAACTCTCCCCACCCCCCCAGCATAACTGAGTCAGGGAAAGCAGAGCACTATTTATTGGCCTGGGTAATTTTCTGCTTGCCTCTACTTTATGCTTTGGGGTAACTTCTCACTCTATATGTATAATTGTCCTCTGATCTCTGAGTCTGCCATATGTGCATTTTTCTAAACTCTGGGTCCAGGACCTGTGTAATTTCTCTAAACTCAGGGTAACCATGGGTATAACTGTCTTTACTGCCTATTTCTCACTGCCTTGGCACTCTCTCTTTTAATTTCAAACCATCACCACTTACTCTCACTCAGGGTAGATGCTGTGCTTTCCACATGCTTGCCTGTTTCTTCTGAATCTCCTTACATGAGCTCCTAGGTCTTATCTTCCACATGCTTATGGCTTTGCTCCAGCCTCTTCCTAGACCTCCATTTCTCTTAAACGCACCTCATGAGCTATTCTGTGCCTCTCACACAAGTGTTTCTAATCTTCCATGTGCTTGTGACTAAACTCAATGTGATGGTTAGGTTTTGTTATCAACTTGACCATTTTAGTAATCTTGGGAGTAGTCTCTGAGGTTGTTTACATGAAGGGAGCCCTCTCAGTAGGGGACAGGATGTAGAAAAATTTTCCTTCTTAGGCAGTGCAAGAAGGAAAGATTCCAGAGAAACTGAGTCAATAAGTCTGTGGAAGGGTTGCAAAACCCTACCCTAAGGCTATATAAAGGAGAAAAATCTCCTCTCTCCCCCCTGCCTGTTTTACTTGTGTGTGTGTGTGTGTGTGTGTGTGTGTGTGTGTGTGTGTGTGTGTGTGTGTGTGGTGCTAGTGTAATGGGTTTCTTTCTGCTTGGACCTGTGAAAGGGGGCCAATCTCTTTCTCCTTTTTTGAACTTCCCCTGGAACTGTAGCTTCAACAAATCTTTTCTTCCCATAACTGTGCCTGGTTTGGAGATTCATTCCAGCAGTGTGCGGCTGACCACGACACTAAATAATTCATAATTTATCCTTCTTGAATCCACTTTTATCAATTCTTTGTTAAAATAAGGTAAGGACCCAAAATCAGGGTTAGCAATTTTGGGAGACACCTCCTGCACCTCCAAATCCTGCATCACTATTATGAATCCATCTATTTTAAGTCTAATTTCATTTTTTCTTCTTTCCCTCATTCCTTCCTTATTTTATTCTCTGCATTTTGTTTTATAAATAAGTTACTATCCTTTTTATTTAAGTAAATTAGAATTTTATTTTTTAAATGTTTAAACATTAGAATTTTGTTTCCATTAAAAACAATCAAGTTGGATGATGCTATAGAAGTGGACATTATTCACATGTGATCAAACTATGCCATTTAACACAAAACATACATGCACACCATACATATATGTAAATATGCATATATATACAGACATATACATATATGACATATTATTGGCATTCATTAACAATATAAACATAGGTATGAACACAGTTATACAGTTTGGAAAAGCTGAGAGCATCTGTTCTTTTATTAAGTTTCCATATTTGAAGCCCAGATACACTATACTTCATCCTAAAAATATTACATTTAAAGTTTTGAAATTGTAGTTTCTTCCCTTATAATAGTATAATAGTGCTTTTTAAAATAATTGTATGAGATTTAAATAACAGATCTGATGCAAACTTTTAACCACTTTATTACATCAGTTATATAATTATGTAATCCCTAGATGTTTCCTCCACCATGTGTTCTAAACATTTTCCATGAAAATTATGTACAATCAAAATAAAAGACTGGCGAAGCATACCTTATGGTTTCCTGAAAGATTCCTTTTATATTGGCATTACTTCACATGTATCTTTACTTCTAAAATCATAAAATTATTTAAATGTAACAAAATAAAGTCATATGGCCTCTTTGCTTTATTTTCCATTATGACATATACCTTCAGGGATATTTTCTAGGAAAAGGAATTATAAATCAATAATCCAATGAAAATCCCTTTTTCAATAAGAAATTGTTTATTTAATTATTTATTATTGGTCTGTGTGCACACGTGCATGTCTAGTGTGGTATGTGTCCATAGAGTGTATGCTCATATGTGTGCAGGTGCAGGCCTCCTGCAGAGAGTCCCAAGGAGAAGGTGGGGTGTCCTCTCCTACAGCTCTTCCTCTTTATTTCCTTGAGATGGAGCCTCTCACTGAATATAAAGCTCCTGTTTTCTGTCAGACTCTGGGACCAGTGAACCCCAGCAATTTTTCTCTTTCTGTCCCGACAGCATTCAGCTAAGAATTGCACATGGACATGCTCCACTTTTTTTTTTACATGGGTGCAACTCATAAAAAGCTAAGACCCCCCCCCCAGACTTGAGAGGAAGTGTTCTATCAAGCCATCAGTGAAGGTGATATTTACCAACATTTGGGAAGTGCATAAACTTCATTTAATGTAACATTTCAAATTGTAATCTCTCCAGGAAGCACTACAAATTCTGACAAATAATGTTTTATTAGCTATGTGAAAATCTAAAGGCATAATAAAGTTGACATCATACTGAACTATCACAGTATCACACTGAACTATCACACTGTTATAAATAATTGATTAAATAAAAATATAGACAATATAACTCTCCTTATTAAAAAAGTTTAGGTCTTTCCCTTTTTAATGCTAAACGATGTAATAGGTAGGTCTCAAAAGAGACTGCAATATACTTCTGAGCAAAATTAAAATTGTAAAAGACCATGAGTACTTTTAAAGTGACAGTGAATGAATGTTGATTATGAAATGGTTGACCCTATAGGGATAAAAACTGAATGGTTTTTACTTTAAAGTGATATATTTGAGTGTCACGTTGGCAAGGGGAGGACTTGTAATAGCAAATGTCTGTTGTCCATACGAAAGAATGTAGAATTTCAATAGAAACAAACCTTTCAGTATGTATTGTATGAAGGATTTTCTTTTTCTAAATTAATATCTTTCATATGAGTAAGTATGTACATCATATGAGCACTCAATTACTATCTTGATTATCCTTCAGGTCACTCAGGGAATATTTTTATATTGGATTTCTTTGTTGATGTGTACTGGGATCTAGATGTGTGTGACTTCAGGAGCACACATGCCATAGTGTGTCTGTGTAGAGGTCAGAGGACCACATCTAGCTATTGGTTCTCACCTTCTGTCTCATCTGAGTCAGGGTCTCACATTCACTGCTTCTTTTTAACCATGCTGGCTGTCTCATCCTGAAAGCTTCTGAGAGACTCCTCTTTCTTTTTTTGTTAATTTTAATGAGAATTTTAGTACACGTACATATTGTAATTTGATCCTATTCCCTTGTTACCATCTTTTGTACCCTTCCTTCACCCTTATTACTGAACTCTCTCCCCTTTCCAAGTAGTCCTTCTGTTTTGATGTCTCGTTCTTTATGTCATTCTTTGTCCTCTGTGTCAAAGTGTTTATAGCCTCAGACGTTTCCACATATTGGGGGAAGGTAATGACAACCACTGTGAGGTCGTGAATGTAGCTGACAGAGCATGTCTGAGTACAGTGCCTCAACATACTCCTTCCCAGCCTTTGGCTATTACATAGATTTCTCCCTTTCTTCCCAATGTTCCGTGAATGTAGAGGGCATGATGGAGATGTCTGGTTTAGTGTCAATCTATCAATAGTCTCTTATTATCGGATTTGATGAGTTCTAAGTCTCCTCAGTGTCTATAGAAGAGCTTCTCTGGCTAGCAGTGAAAGCAACACTAATATTCTAACTGCCACCTGTTCCATCATTGTTGATATGACAGATGTTCATGCTAAATACCAGGCTTTCTTGTCTCATCACCTCAATGAGTCTTGGGTCTCACCAACATCCACCACCATCTGTAAAAAAGAAGCTTCTTCAAAAGAGAGGACAACATTAAAGAGCATATATGTTTAAAAGGCAATTTGATGGACTCAATGTATCAATTTATCATAGGAGAGTAGTAACTTCCCTTCTAGGACACCTATGTCCTTCCTAATCATAGGCTTTGGACTCTATTTTGAGCTACTTTGTAGCTTTGAATGGTTTCAGTTTCTCTGTGCTTGTTTGCATGCATACATGTCTGTGCATAAGTATGTGATAATTGAAGTAGTTTACTTTATTTTTACTGTATTTTTATATTATTTTTCCAATATTTATTTATTTGAGATAGATAGAGAGAAGGAGAGAGTGAGAGAGGAAGAGAGAGAGAGAGAGAGTTTGGGCACACAAGAGCCTCTTGTTGCTACAAATGTGCTCCAGACACATGTGCACCTAGCTTTATGTGTGGAATTAAACTCAGATTGGGAAGGCTTGGCAAACATGTGCATTTAACTATTAAGCCATTTCCTCAGGCCCTGGACTGTATTTTCAAATGAGGATTTTCCAAATATGAGATTTTTAGTTGTCCCTTTTTATCCAGTGTTTCAAATATGCTAGTTCACTAATTATTAGCGTCCATTTTTTTTCCTCTGGCAAAAATTATCCCTTTTTTTTCTGAGCATGGTGGCAGGTGCCTGTAATCCCAGCACCCGGGAAGCAGAGGTAGGAAGATTGCTGTGAGTTCAAGGTCAGCCTGGGAGTACAGAGAGAATTCCAGCTCACACTGGGCTAGAGTGAGAATCTACCTCAATAACAAACTAACAAAAAATTAGTCCTGAATACATTAATGTTTCATCAAATATAATGTCACTTTTCTTTTTCTGCTATTAAGCTTTCCTCACTCTTTACCACCTGTAGCATTTGCTGGGATAAAATAAGCAACCAGGAACAGTTTATGGACGGAAAAGTTTTATTTCTGGATTACAGTTTCAAGGGGAAGTCTTATCATGGTGAGGAAAAGCACAGCAGAAGCCTAAAGCCAGGCATCTCATCTTCATATCAACAGGAAGCAGTAAGAGGGAACCGAGCACAGCAAGCAGGGTCCAGCTCTAACATCTCCAATGGCTGCACTGGCAACACACTTCCTCCAGCTAGGCTCCACCATTTACAGGCTCCACAATCTTTCCAAACAGCAAACGTGTGAGGCTGTAGGAGACACTTGACATTCAAACCACCACACCATACACTAGGTTGAGTATGAATACATGTGAGTCTCTGTGTTTCTTTTATTTGGAGTTCAGGGAAACGAGAATTCCACAATATTTTGGAAGGGGAGTCACTATTTCTTCAACTATAAGTGCTTCTTCCTTTAATAATTGTGTTTTCTGACTCATATAATGCTTGTAGAGTCACTTTATACTGCTCTTCTGGTTTCCTTAATATTTTGCTTTCCTTTTCTCCTGACTGGGATATTTTCTACTAATCAATACTTTAGTTAACTTAATCTTTTCCCACTTCATCAAAACTGCAATTAATCTAATTTAATTTTTAAATTTTGTTTATTTATATAATTTCCACTTTAAAAATGGTTTCCATTTCTTTGTTAACATTCACCATCTGTTCAATTGTCAGTGCCAATATTTGGGCCCATCAACGCAATTTTATTCACTGCCTTTGATATGGATATGAGTTATACGCTGTCCTGCATATTTTATATTCAGATTCTATGTTTTAATTTCTGTGGTAGGCTTTAAATGTGTCCTCCCCATGTTTATCTCTTATTAAACCTAGAACTCATGAATATTAGTGCATATGAAAGAAATATATGATCAAATATCTTGAGAAGAGAAATTTTCCTGGATTACCTCATTGGGCCTAAATGAAATCATATATATGCTTATAAAAAAGAGGCAGAGAGAGGGCATAGATTGGATCTGAAGTGTCCCTCAAATGCTCACGTTTTGAAGGCTTGGTCTCCAATACAACATTTTTCAGAAATGTGACTGTAGGGAACTGATTGGCTCTTGAAGGTGTCAGTCTCATTGGTGAATTAATACCAATTGTGCTGTGGGAGGTTGCAGGGGCTTGGGAAGTGGCACCCAGCTGTAAAAGGAGTGGGTTGTTAGGGAAGTCCCTTGGATTGGACTGTACTTTGTCCCTGCCTCCCACTCTTTCTCTCCTTCCTGGGTGTCATGAGATGAGCTGCTTTACTCCAACACTCATTGCTGGGATGCTTTTCTTCACCAAGGGCCAAAAAGCAATGGAATCAAGTGTCCATGGACTTTAATCTCTGAAAGCAAGACAGAACTCTTCCATAGTTGTTCATCTCTGGTTTTCTGTTATAGTGATGGCCAACACTGGATGATAACAGGACATCCATGCACTTTCCAGCGGTGCTTGGATGAACAAGAAACACACAACATGCAAAATATGATTTAAAGGAGAGTCAAGGAGATGCACACTAGTACTCTCCAAATGGACTGTACTCTGTTTTTACTCAGTTTCAGGCAGTCAGGGCTATATGGGAGTCAGAGCACAAGACTGATCATATATTTGCATCATGACTCTTCATCAGAACAGATCAAATTAGGAGTTGTTTGCTTAGGTTTATTTCATCAGGAAAATAAAGGTGGCAGCCTGGGTGGGTGGTCGGGATCTGCTTCCTGTGCTCTTCTTTGTGAGACACATTTTTTTCCTGGGACTCTCTCATCTGTGTCTGGTGTGGTCTTAGAGTCATTTCATCAGGAAATTAATGGTGGCAACCTGGTTGAGGGGGTCTGGCTTCACCTGTGAGCTCCTGCCCTCAAGGTGCACAGCCTTCCACATCCTCAGGCTTAGCTTGTGTAAAGATTACCCTTTTACCAATTAGCTTGATAGTCACAAAGAAGATAGAAGATAATATGATAATAAACAACCGAGGAAGGTATTGGATGATACTACTGTTGACTCCAAATATGGTAGAGGTCAGACAAGGGGCTGGGACTGGCAAAGAGCAGATATTTGTGCAAGCCCCTCAGGGGAGCACAGATTCTGTTGTCTCCCCTTCCCAAAGGAGGGAGCCCCTCTAGTCTTACAGACCCCAGAGTTTTAGAGCTCAGAAGCTTACTTCAACCAGTGGGTATTTGGGACCCACAGTGGTTACTCCTGCCTCTTTCACTTGGTTTCTGCTATCTTCTCTCTACTGGGGATGTAATGCTAACTGGGAATATAACTAGTGGTGGAATCCTTGCCTAGAAATCACAAAACATCCCAGGACAGAAAATATATTTATGCATATCTATATAAAACTGCAAGCAGAACTGCTTCTTGGATAGTTTCTAGGTTGACCTTTCAGCACGTTATTACACTGCTCTGTTAGAACAGTCACACTGGGGTGATGTACCATGCTGGTGAACTAGGCCTCCAGGTTGGCCATTCTGATAAGAGTCTGGAACTGCAATTCAAGCAGTCCCAACACTCCAGGTTCAGAAGGCAAGAAAGGCAAATGTGTCAAGAACACACGCTATATCTATGAGAATGAAGTACTAATCTTTCCATTACTGATACCTCTTACTGTGGTCAACTTGATGTGAAGTGGGTAATTGCTCTCTCTATTTCCAAAAAATAGTACCATATTAGAGACTCAATGTTTGGCTCTCTTGCTTGTAGAATTTATATTCAAAGGAGGTGATAGCTATACTGTCTTTGCAAAAGTTTTGTAATATTTTTACTTATTTATTTGAGGAGAGAGAGAAGGAGAGAGAGAGAACGAGAATGAGAATGGGCACATCAGGACCTCTTGCAAACTGCAAAAAATCTCCAAATACAAGCACAACTTTGTGCATCTGGCTTTACATGAGTACTTGGGAATTGAGCGCAGGCCCACAGGCTTTTTAAGTAAGTGCTTTTAAGTGCTGAGGGAGGCATCTCTCCAGCCACGGTCTTTGCAGTCAGGATCCATGCACTCTTGTGCCGCTCATGCCTGCTCCATAGAAACCAATAACAGTGTATGAGTGATGGTAAATGGCTGAATGTTTTTCTCTGCTTTGTGACTCATAGCCTCTTACAGTTTCTAATATATTTGCTTCTAGGACATATTGTTTCTATGTTACATGCCAATATGTGATGCACAAACCTTGTACACTTCACATCTGCACTCATGTGCCTATCCACACATCTCTTCTCCAGATATCCTGAAGTCTCTTTTACTTCCAAGAAGACCTGAGCACATCATTTGCTACTTTATTACTGATATGTTATTTTGGACCACAAATTCTTCCACACAAAATGCATGAGTAGGGGTCTAAAGATCTACTCATTCAAAAGATTGTCCCTTTCGTCCAGCTGTTCATTAAATATCCTCAGCCTTTAAAAGTTTTTCTTGTGCACAGCAACACCTGTTAACTTACTACCAGCCAATCCATTCCACCTTTTACTTAACACTCTCACCTCTTCTCAAAAAAACAAAATGGGAAGGAAACAGAGTTGAACAAGGAAGGCATTGTAGATTCTGTTAAAAAAAAAGTGTGAGTCCACTGGAAATTCTGGAGCAAAAACTCCTCTTAAAGAAGACAAATGTGGGACAGAAATTTTAGGCCCTGTCATTGACCAGGAACCTTCCAATGCATGGTCTTGGATTGATTGTTGTAACACAATATGTAGACTCTACACAGACAGCAAACCTTTACTTCAAGAATACCTGAGCACTCTCCCATATCTATTAAATTAGGAGAAAGAAATTTTCCATTTATCTGAGGGGCAAAGTGAGCTAGCAGACAGACCTCTAGCATCAGGAAATGCTGAGTTCAAGTACATAGTTGCTCTTGAATTAGGCATATTGCCACATGTTTCTTATAACCATTTTAATATGTAATATGAAAATAATAATCATTTTGTTATCAACTGAATAAATGAGTAAAATTATTATGAGAACTAAATGAGATAACACTGAGGAAGATCCTCATGGAATGATTGACCAATAATTCCTGTTAAGTCCACACATTAAAGTAGGAAACTGCCTCAGTTTATAGTTTGCAAGATGTTTTGATGAATATCTTAAAAAATTAATTTTCTCAAAGACATCTTGTGCACTGTAAAGACATTATGACTCAAATATTAATCTTTGTAGTTGAGGTGACTTGATTTTTCCCTTTATCTATTTTGATTGTCGATGGGGAAGTACAGCTATCTTAATCTAAGAATGTCCCTTGGCAGCAAGTCAGCATTTTGACACGATTGGGATTTCTGGCATAAGAACAACCATCTGTAATTCTCTCCAGAAGAATTTCTTTGGTTAGACACTTCCAAAAACGTCCTTCCCAAGGAGCTCTACACTCTGGCTCCTTGCCATCTATGTGTCCTCCCTCTCCTACATACAGGGAAGTCAATCTCATTGATTTATTGGCATAAAGTCATTTTAGTTTGCTATTCTAATTTTCATTTCATCTATAATTCACCCCTTAATTTAAAGTGATTAAACCTATGATTGCAATTATTCTTTATTCCTGGAAATTTACATGATGATAATTGCCATTCTATACTATTACTAATCCCTAAAACTATGACAATGATACAGGTAATAATAAATTTAGAAAACTAGATTTGGTATTACTTTGCTTGGGTCTATTGCTGTTTATAACTATATGCTGCTATGGTAATCTTGCTATAGATTTCTTTCAACATGTTGCCATTTTATTTTCTTTTGAAAAGAAGTAATTATTTGGAAGTTTTCATCAGAGCCATATTTCTAGATCAGAAAACTTAGCATTTTTAAGATTAGATATTTACTTTTTTATCACATACATGTTAATAATAATTTAAGATCTACCAACTACTATAGAGAACTGAGTCAGATATTAAATTGCAGTGGAGAAACCTGTGGTTGAATTAATAATTATTATTAAAGATGTATTTTTCTTATGAATGAGCTATTTTCAATGATTGATATCCAACTACAGAAGAACAAAACAGGTATCCTTCCAATCCCAAAATTTTTAAATTTTTGAACTAACACATACGGCTTGTTAGTATTAAATGTTTGCTTTGTACCTAATAGACATCTTGTCATTATGAGAAACACCAAAGAAAATTAAATAGAGGTAATTTCAGGGTTTCAGTTTCAGGGTTTCAGTGCATGGTCAGATCACTCTGTTGCTTTTATATTCTTGGCAAAGCACAGCATCATGGGGGAAGGACGTAATAGGAGAAAGTTAAAGGACTTCATCTTCCCTTTCATTCCATCCAGTTTTCAACACAATTGGGTGGTACCAGCCAAGTGCAAGATGGTCTACCCCCAACGCCTTAGTTATTCATCATTAAAAATGCCTTCAGAGGTATAAACAGATCCCCTGGGTGGCTAACAATCCAGTCAAGTTGACAATAAGGATCAAGCATCATACAAAGTTATAGGATGAGACTCAGTTCTTAAGACTCTTCTACCTCTTCCGTGATGACTCAAAGAGCAGCTTCCATGGAGAAACCCAGCTTTATTCACCTTTGTGTTCTACTAGTTACTTTTCTCCTTGCCACCACAAACCACCCCAAAAAAACAACTAAGGGAGGAAAGATCTATTTTGGACCCTAGTTTCAAAGGGGTCAGCCATCATGATGGAGAGCGTATGACAGACCAGGGAGAGAAGTTTACATCCTAATGGCCCAGAAAGCTGAGAAAGAGAATTCAAGTGTTCTGCTGGTTTCCTCTTCTCCCCCTTTTTATTTATTTTTTTTGGATCCCCAGCCCAAGGGATACTGTCACTCATGTTCAGGTTGGGTCTTTTACTCAGTTAATTTTTCTAGGAGTTTACTCACAGACATGCCTAGACATGAGCCTCATCAGCCTCCTAGGTGATTCTGAATCCTAGTTGGCAATCAAGAAGCTTTACATTTCCTAATATTTGATCTAGAATTAGTTTCCAGTGGGTGCTGGGAAAAAATGATCATCTTCATGCCTCAGGAACTTTGGTCATACAATTCAAGTTGAATAAGACAACCATAGGTGAAGGCAGATTCTATTGCACGATAGCACTTGCAATTGCTGTCATGGCTGATGGGAAGTTTTCTACCACTGTATACATAATTAGAGAGAATCTGATCATTTCTTTTCTTCTCACTATGTCCAAATAGCTGACAGAAACAAGGGAATGGAGGATTTATTTGGATTTATGTTTTCAGAAGCTCAGTCTGTGGTTGCTCCATGCACTTGGGCAAGACATCCATGGATTTCCAATAATGTCATCATATCACAAATCCACTAGTTATGACAGATCATTCATGATCTAATTATTTCTGGAAATACCATCAGATACACCTAGACTTGAATTTTACTAATTTCCTACGTAGTTCTTAATCCAATCAGGTTGACAATCAAAACTCACTATCACTGAAGAACAATGGTTAAATCTTGCCCTGACTGTTTGCAAAAACAAGTCCCATGACCTGGAGCCAGAACTCTGAGAACACACTTGATAATATTTTAAAATTATTTTCAGTTTTCCAAATTCAGTTTCTTTCATTTGTCACTTTATGAGAACAGTGCTCATCCCTTCTTACTGCTGGAAAGCTTTCCTTCCTACGTTATTAACACATTTTGTTCTCCTAGCCTTTCTTTCTCACTTTTTAAATTTTTAATCTATTTTTAAGTGTTGATTTCCCTAGGGGTAGGAATCTATTATTAGCCTTCCTGTCATTCCACCTGTACACTTATTGTAAAGTCATTTCCACCTGTACACTTATTTTTAAAGTCATCCACTCACATAAATTTAATTCTCATTCCTGTCCCTTACATAGTGGTGATTCCTTAAGTGACATTTTATAACCTATCTCTTGAACTTCAGGTGTTGCCCTCATCACTGGACATTCTTTTCCAGATAGCTTCCAGGTTTCTCAATTTCAACACATCTAAAGCTGTAACTAAATTCCACTGCTAGAAGTTTGATTATCTTCCTTTATTCTTTCTATAAATGATTATACATATTAAGTGAAATTGTTAAAATAATCTGTCCAAAAGATATTCTCATTCTAAGCTAATAGATCCAATTATTTGTAGCACTTCAAAAGAAAGCCTGTTTGAATTATAAAACCTTTCCAATGCAGCCATCCAGTCCTTTCCATTCCCACTACCATTGTCCTTGATGGCCTTATCATTGTTATTCAGACATTGTGAAACACTTGGAATAAAAGTACTCAATAAATATATTGTGAATGAATTTTTTAAAAATCACCTGTAAAAATTCAATTTCTTTCTGCTGAAAAAAATCACAAACAAAATATTTATCTATAATAATCAAATGATATTCTCTCTCTCTCTCTCTCTCTCTCTCTCTCTCTCTCTCTCTCTCTCTCTCTCTCTCTCTCTCCACCCTCTGTCTCAATTCCTGGTCTATTAAACTCACATTCATGTTTCAATGTTAACACAAACATCTGTTCCCTAGAAAATTCTGAAACTCTCCTCTTAGATAGATTATTAAATATGAAATGCTCTCAATTGTTTTATCTAATTGCATAATAATCAGATCAATAATTCATGCCTCTCTCCCTTCTGGTTGTCCTATATCCATGAGGACAGAGATTTAATAAAATAATGTTTGAAAATCTTTGTATCTTCAATCAATAAAGCAGACTATGGAGAGACATACTACGATGATCAGGCAAAAACAAGTCCTATCTAGAATGATACTGTGAGGAAGACTGATCATTGAGCATTGCAGTCTTACCATGAGTTCAATTGGCTTCTGTTATTTCTCTATTAGTATTCTTTAAGGGGCTGTCTTTAATGATTTCTCCAAATGGCAAGACATTGTGTAAAAAATAATGCCAAACATCACAGCATCAATAAAGAACTGTGTTTGATCCAATAAAAGAATCTAACCCTCTATTCAGTCTTCATTTGTGAACAAGTACTTCACTTGTCTGTGTCCAGAAGTGAGGGTCTACATACATCCTGGGCATGTGAACACCAATGAACATTTTAAAGATGATTGTGCCTGAACACATGGGCCTGAGCAAAGTATCAGGGCATAATCAAAGGTAAAACGTTTGATGAGGTTTCTGTGAATATACAGACTACTAGTTAATATGTCAACAATATACCCCACTTAGGAGGTCTCCATTCTGTCTCTGTGCTTCATGTATATGCTAAAACATGGGTTGTTTTTATACAGGGTTATGCATGATCTATCTGCTTATGTGATTATAGTTAATTTAATCTCAGAACTTGCTACATTTTAGTGCTATTAATTTCCTTATGTCTAGGATTCTCCATCCCATTTTTTCTTATCTGTACTAACTCTAGGATATGGAAATATATTTAAAGTCTGAGAAAATATTCATCAGAAGCAGTTGATATATTCTTTTTAATGGGCTTAAGCTCTTAGAATTTCCCAGTTAAAAATCATTAATTCTCATGGATACTGGTGGTGTTCTAAGTAAAGACAACTCTTGATTTTAATATTTAAAAGATAAAGAAAAAAAAATAAAAAATAAAAGATAAAGAGCTTTAGAGGGTGGCGAGTGATCAGGGGTTCTCTATTTCCCATTATTCTAGGAAGTTCTAAGACAATTTTTCATTTATTTTCTCCTCTTTGTTTTGCTAACCAGAGTCTCAAACTTCCCTATTTCTCATTGTCACACGGTGTCTTCCTGACACTATAAATGTATGTGATCAACAGCACAGCTATGCACCAGCCATTTGTCAAGTTAATAGTCCCTTTGCCTTGAAAGGAAATGGAAATATTTCTTGTTCATTCTCTGTCCCCTTCAAAGACCCCTTGAACCATCCTAGTTTCCTTTCCCCTGCGTTGCATCTCCAATATGCTACGGCATTTTGTTAGGGTTTCATCTCTCCCTATTCCTGCACTGTGAATACTGGAACACCACTCTTTAATCACATGAACCTCTTATAGTTTTACCATTACTTCCAACTTCCATTTTCTACTGTTCTTTAATTCTGTATGTTCTTAAGTTGTTTATGTGGGCTATATTGTTTATAAATATCTAGTCCAGATTATAAACAGAAAAAAATAACTAAAATTAAACACCAGGAAAATGAGTTAATTTTATGTGTCCTCACAATAAGTTCTTTCATTTTTTATGATTGATCTTTCCAGATAAAATTAGTAAATATAAAAAATTTAGAGTATGTGGTAGAAAAATGGATAAGTCACTGAAGAACAAAGCTTATATTTAGAGCGATGGTCCTCATACAAACTATCTTCTGGGAGAGTCTAGGAAGAGAGCCTCTCAGGCACTGAAGTCATAACTAAGAGGGAAAGCCAGGGTTCTAAAACCAAGCTCATGTATATGAATCACCAACTAATTCCAAAGATTAAGCACCGGGCTCCTAGCCATGATCAGTCAAGAATCCTGGATTGTGGTGAACAGAAGAGTCAGGCAAGGAATTCCAACAGCAGGAAGAAAGTTCAGTTGCACACAGGGCTACGCAGTCACACTCTCGGGTGCTGGCTACCAGATTCTGTATGAATGAGACATGAAAAGCCACAGAATTGCTTTGAAAACAAAAAGATTCAAAGTTTCATCTGACCAAGCCATACACAAATTAGTTTCAACCAATAATTGAACTTCACTGGTTTGGTTTGAATCATTATAGTGAAAGGTAATTAAAATGCCTAAGTATTTACCCACATTCACACATAACACACTTCAGAATCACCTGCTCATATGACATGCTCCTTTCTGATAGATAGCACCTTTTTATTTCTTCTTTTCTGTTATCACTCTTTGGCATATCTTCCTCCCTAGGCCCTTCTCAATTGCTTGCACCAGTAGGGCTATTGTCTGTGATTGTCCCCACCCCAAACATTTCACTTTCTTGCAGTGGGGAGCTGTCATGGTTTGAGCCAGGTGTCCCCCACAAGTAAATGAATGTGTTCTGATTGATAGATAGATCCTCAGCTGATGGCTGAACCTCCCTAGAGCTGTGTTGTTGGGGGGTGGGCTTATGGTGTTATAAATCAGCTTCCCCTTGCCAGTGTTTGGCACACCTTCCTGCTGCTGTTTGCAGTGGTATGGTAGAGGTGATGTCCACCCCTCTGTTCTTGCCATCATTTTCCCTGCCAGGATGGAGTCTCCCCTCGAGTCCATAAGCCTAACAAACCCATTCCTCCACAAGCTGCTTTTGTGTGGGTTCTTTCTGTGCAGCAACTAGAAGGCTGACTATACCAGGAGCTCAACAGAAATTCCCATCATCATGGAATTTACTTTTTTTCCAAAGCAAACAGGAAATAAACAGATAATAGGTAGATAGATGGTAGGAAGATAGATAGATGATATTTAAAAATGAAGACTGCGGAGATGACTCAGAGGTTAAAGGCGATTGCTTGCCAAGCCTTCTCACCCAGGTCAAATTTCCCAGCTATCCACGTAAAGCCAGATACGCTAGAGTATGCATCTGACGTTCATTCTCAGTGGCAGGAGGCCCTAGAGCCTCTCTCCCACCTCTTAATCTCTCTCTGAAATAAAAAAAAATATTTTTAAAAGATTAATGGGCAAAATAAAAAAGTAAAATAAAATAATAAATCCAATTACTATTAAAAATAAATCAAGTAAGAATATAGCGGTCAATAGGTCTATTGTTTCAGTAAGATGATCAGAGTTCTTCCTTCAGGTTACAACTGAGCAAAGACTGTATGAAATCAAAGCAATGTGTGTGCACATATGCATGGACGTATATTCCAGGAAAAGTGTGTGTTAAGTCCAAGTTTGGTTATGGTACCACAGTTCTTCTGGAGTCCACGATGACTGGAATGAGAAAGCACAGAAAAATGATATAAAATAATAAAGTCTGAATTCCACCTGAGGAAAAAAATGTTACACTGCCTTGTCGAAAAGAGCTATTGCTTTTGTTTTGAGTGACAGATGAATTATTTTGAACAGTTTCACATTTTACAAACATCCCTCTGGATGTTATGTGGAAAATAAAATTTCCTGGTTATTAATGAAAGGATGAGAGCAGTAATCCAGGCAGGAATTGATTCAAGTTTAGTCAAAGTGAAGATTAAATTCTTAATACCCACTAAGTTGATACTTTTGCTGCAGAATAGATTGTGAATTCAAAGAAGAGAAGAGGAAGATACATAAATGGCTCTAAGTCTAAGTAAATGGAAAATAAAGATTTGTACCTGTGCACTGAGATGCTCTTCTCCTAATTCATATATTAGCATTCAAATAACCTAAATAGACAATTTACCTACCTAAATAAACACACACACACACACACACTCCTCAAACACTCCCGATGCTTCCATTTTTCTTGTTATTCCTGAAACAAATTGTCCAATTTTGATCTCAGCATCTTCCTCACTTAAGCCTTCTTTTCTGCTGTGCTTATGACACCTTAGTGGTACAACCCTACTTAGATGCCCAAGATGCATACCTTGGGATTGTGCCATTTGTTTATCTACCATTTCAGTCATGTATTAAATCATAATTTTTTGTGTTACCCCAGAGACTGCTCTTAAGAGCACTGGACCTCTCATCAGAAACAGCTTTAGAAAACCCCATACCACTTACAGAAACTACTCTGGATAGATTTTATTTAAACTCAGACCCACTGTGAAGGCAAAGCCCTGACTAGCTTGAAGGCAGAGTTCTGAAGTACCCTTGTTATTAATTTACCTAAAATGAAAATGATATTCTTTATTTTTTGCTTCTGAAATATAGTATTCTCAAAATACATCAATTTTTAAATTGTATTTCCCCACTCATTTTAAACTTTTTGTTGACAATTTTCATATATGCACATAATGTATTTTGACCATAATCCTCTCCCATTAACTTTGTTTGTACCTG
>PVHP010026692.1:0-24460 GCA_004024765.1 Zapus hudsonius | reverse complement strand
TCCCTTGCCACAAGGACTAATACAGACAGCCCACGAAGGAGGATATACAACTGATCAGGGAGGGGAAGGGGGGGAATAGGGGAATTCGGGATAACAACGCATGGTTTTCCCACTAAATAATGTAACTCATTATGGACAATAAAAAAAATAAAAATAAATAAAATAAAATAAAATAAAATAAACCGTTTACACTGAAAAAAATAAATAAAAAATAAAGCAGAAATAGACTCTAATTTCATCATAGTAGGAGACTTTAATACACCTCTATCAGCTCTAGACAGATCAACCAAACTGAAGATCAGCAGGTACATAACAGAGCTCAATAATACCATTGACCAGCTGGGGATAAGAGATATTTATAGAACATTCTATCCTAAAGACACAGAATATACATTCTTCTCATCAGCGTATGGGACTTTTTCTAAAATTGATCACATCTTAGCTCACAAATCTTCACTAAACAAATTCATAAAGATTGATGCAGTTCCTTGCATCATATCAGACCATAGAGCATTAAAGGTAGAAATTAACAATGGAACAGGATCCAGAAAATACACAAAGTACTGGCGCCTGAATAATTTGCTCCTAAAACATGATTGGGTCATCCAAGAAATAAAACAGGAAATTCAGAATGTCCTAGTAATAAAACATGACGATAACACATCAGAATTTATGGGACATAATGAAGGCAGTCCTGAGGGGAAAGTTTATTGTGCTAAATGCCTTCATAACCACCCACCTAAGATCATTGGAACAGACGGAAAAAAACTAACCTGAGGAGCACAAGATGAAAGGAAATAATTAAAATCAGAGCTGAGATTAATGAATTGGAAATAAAGAAAACGATTAAAAAATAGATAAATCAGAGTTGGTTCTTTGAAAAAGTTAATAAGATTGACAAACCCCAGGCCAATCTATTCAAATGAAGAAATAAGAAAGCCCAAATCAACAAAATCAGAAAGGACAATGGTGAGACCACAACAGATCCCGAAGACATTGGAAAAATCATCAGGTCATACTTCCAAAACCTCTACTCCACAAAATTAGAGAACCTGGAAGAAATGGATAAGTTTTTGGACACCTACCAACTGCCAAAGCTTAACCCAGAGCAGATAAAAGCACTAAATAAACCTCAGTCCAATCTTGACGCCATTTATCTGAAGTTCGCATAAACTTCCATGGGTTAAGGGTTCAGTCCCATGAGACTGACTTCCCATTTCAAATGTCAGTCACAAGTAATGAATACCTATAATTTCCACTAACTAGATAGATGTCGGGAACTGTTTGTTGGCACTGCTAGGGCATGGAGAATAAAGGGTTAAGGATGTTTGAACAGGTGAAACCCCGATAATTCGGTAGGCGTTTCCCAGCTCTGTCAATCCTGACTCCCAACCCTCATGGGCAAGCCACAGGAACCTGGCATTCCCATCTCAGCATGACTGACAATGGGTATCAGACCCAAGTAACAAATTTCCTTGTACCCATCCCCACAGACCATGGCTGGAATCACGTATTTTCCGCCACTCAGGCCCCCCAATTATACAAATTAGGTATGCACAGGTTGTTTGCACTCACCTATCCCTTAGCAGATTACCAACTCACCACCCTGGCTATCCAATCCCCTTCTTCTCTCCCCTATTCCCCATCCCCCTCGTTACCTTTCCCTATAAATGTGAACTCTGCCCATGGAATAAAGAACCACATGGATACACTATACACATCTGCTCGTGTCTGTACCTCGGTGGACCATACCTTGTGTTGGCCCCCAGCTCTGTGGAACTGCCCTGAGACAGCTTCCCACAGTTTTCCCTCTGCAGTGGCTAGTGGCGCCCCCAGAGTTGGAGAACGACAGAGAGAGTGCTCACACTCCATCTTTGGGTTTCATTAATCACCTAGCACAGCTAACGGAACTCAGGGAAACACATTTACCTGCTTAAAGGATATTAAAAGATACAGATGACCAACCAATGGAGAGATGCATGTTACTCTGGGCTTACCATGTGTTCGGATACCAGGAAATCCCCCAAACCTAGTCTTTTGGGATTTTAGCGGAAGCTTCATTGTGTAGGCATTGTTGATGTAAAAGACAAAGCTATCACCTCAAAGGGGACAAGAGATAGTTTATTCTGGAGCTAAATATGAGTGACCATGGCCCAGGAACAGATAGTTAGGTTACCCCAATTTCATGCTCCAAAATGTTAACAATTTCATGAAGGTTTTGTAGGTACAGAACAGAGAGAGTCATAAATCAAGGCACTTTTCCAATAAATTGGCTGACCATCAGATAGGCAAGTTATAGCAAAGCATGGAAATCTCCACGGTAGGCTTCAGGTGTTATCTGATGGCATTCTTAGCACTTGGGTTGCTGAAAGATGGGGGTCTATTTGCACATTCTAAGGAGGTAAGAACTGGTCAACTTATAGTCACTAAGATGTTAGGTCATATACAGAGGTAGGCAACAAATGGCTCTTAAGGGGCTAAAGGTAGTTCAAGGTAATTTGGCTCTGACTTTGCAACATTCCATCTCTCTGTGATCACATTAGTCTTATCAGTCCCATGAAGCAGATGTAGCAGATGCAATGCTTTTTTGAACTTCAGTTCACAGCATAATCATGCCATTGACTATTGCTTGGTGATCAGCTTAATTTTCAGCCCCTTTCCCTTTAAAGGATATTGAAAGGTTGAGATTGAAAGGTTTGTCAAGCTAAATAATAATCAGAGAGGTCAGGAGAGATTGCTCAGTAGTTTAGTCACTTACTTGCAAAGCCTGACAGCCCAGGTTTGATTCCTCAGTACCCATGTAAAAGCCAGATAAACAAAGTGGTACTTGCATCTGGAGTTTGCAGTGGCAAGAGGCCCTGGTATGCCCATTTTCTCTGTCCCTCTGTCTCTCTCTAACTCTGTCTCTCTCTCTGCTTGCACAGATATTAAAAAATATTAGAAAAGAATAGCCAGACAGCTATTCTCCAGAGAATAATGGGATTTATTTGAATATAATATTGCAGTGGGAATATCTGTGCCATAGTAAACTATGTCCATATGTTTTGTAGTTACCTTCTTTTTTTAATTTTTAAAAAATATTTTATTTATTCATTTTCAAGCAGAGAGAGAAGAGAGAGAGAGAGAGAGAGAGAGAGAGAGAGAGAGAGAGAGAGAGAGAGAGAGAGAGAGCAAGCCAGCAAGCACCAGGGCCATCAACTTGTAGGTCTAGCTTATGTGGGTCCTGGGGAATTGAACCCAGGGCCTTAGACACTGGAGGCAAGTGCCTTAACTGCTGAGCTATCTCTCCAGCCCTGCAGTTACCTTCTTGTTGCTGAGACAAAAACCCAACCTGAAGGGGCTTATGGGAGAAAAGGATTTATTTCAGGCTTGTGAATTCCAGGGGAAGTTTCACCATGGTAGTTGAAGCTGGCTCACTTAAGCATACATCCACAGCAAAGAGAGAGAGAGAGAAAACCAACACCAGTTTATCACAGGCTGACTCAGGACACAACTAGTAGGGCTAGACTCAAGATTTCAGAAGGCAAAGAGAACGCTGTGGTCTTTCCAACTCTACCAAGGAGCCACAGGTTGATAGCTGACATCCTGGCAAGAGATGAGCCACCTCAGACCTGCCATGGAGGATCCACATGCAACCCTGCAGAGAGTGGTGGGATAAGCAAGAGACCTATATCCACAGCCAATCAGTCAACCCAGGATAAGCCAGACAGACAGACATCAACGATTTTCAACACAACCTAAAGCAGAAGTACAGAGGCCCCTAAGACCTCAACAATAAAGCAGCCTTAATACTCACCTACCGTGACTCAGCAAACTGAGCAGAAGAGGGGGCGGAAAGATTTTAAGAGCCATGGTGGAGGAGAATATCCAGAGACATGGCCCCCCTCAGTAACAACATACAAAGGCAGGTGAAACCAGGTTGACTCCTAGGCTATACATAACCTACTGCCCCATGGAGTGACCCAGACTGCCCCTGGAGGAGGATACCCAGTTGATTGGGGATAGGGAGGAGGGAAATAAGGGAATTGGGGACACAAAAATATTATTTGCTTATTCAGTGTATCTAAATATTGATAATAAAGATATAATTTATTTAAAAAAAAGGTCTGCCTTCAGTAACACACTTCCTCCAGCAGGGCTCTGCATGCTGACAACTAAGTGTGAAGCAGAATCTTAATGAAATATACCTGAGGCTATGGGGACATACATTTGTATTCAAACCACCACAATATACAAGAGGTTGGGGCAAGGAGAGAGTTTATAAAAGTGAAAAAGAATTTTAAAAAACTAAATTTATTAGTTTATTGTTAATATTTAGAAACACTGTATGAACAAGTCTTGTATTGGCACCCCCATTTCCCTCCTCCCTGCCCCCAACCTGCTGAAGTCCCTCCTCAGTGGGATTGCAGGAATGGTCCATGGGATGGAAGGCTATGAATTGTGCAAACAGTAGCCAGTTTGTTTTGTTGTTAAGGGAGGCAATGCCTCTGCACACTCCCTCCACTTTAGCTCTTACAACCTTTCCTCCCCATCTTCCACAAAATTTCCCTGAGCCATGGTGGGTGAGTTTTAGGTCTGCTTTGCTGTTGAGATCTTAAGAGTCTGTGGGTTTCTGCTTTGGACTATGTTGGGTATCTTGGGTGTCTGTCTCCATTACCCTTTCACAGGTTATCTGACTTGCTGTGGAGGCAGCTCTCTTGTTCATCTTGCCACTTCCTCAAAGGTTTCATTTGGGCCCTAGATGATGAGTTAGGGGTGGTTCATGTCTTACCTGGGTGTCAGGTCTTGTTGGTCGAACTGGGTTGTCCATGAGTCTCGCTGCCTTCTGAAAAATACAACCAGAATCTCCAAAGGAGAGTGAAATCAGTATAGGTTAAACAGGACAAACTGTTAATTTCATGAGATTTTAATGTGTATAGCCTTTCAGTAGGCCCATGGTTTGTGGAGGCTTCCCCTTGGAGTATGGGTTCTTGGTCTCCATGTGAATTTGCTTTGGATCGCAGTTCTAGCTAAGGGTTCCTTGCCACTGAGTGGATCTCTTCACCAATCAGAGCCATTGAATGCCCACTCCACATTAAGCACCACTATTGCACAGATGAGAACTTCTTGCCTTGCTGGTCTCTGCCACATAGCCATGTCCTCTGCATTCTCATACCATCAGTTGATGTTGTATAGTTGTGTCCCTGCTTTCTCCAAATACCTATGGCCAATGTCCCCTGGCAGCTCGTGTAGTGCCTTCCAGCACTATACAGCTAATCATTGGTAATCTGGATTCGTTTCTGGTTCCAAAATGTCTCTCACTGTCGTGTGACAACAGTCTGTGGTATCTTTAGCAATAGGGTACTATCTTTGTGTGAGGAGGGTATTTTAGAGTTTAAACATAAGCCTATCTTGTTTTAGGGACCTCATAGTTCTCTATGATCAACAGCTCAGTGTGGGAAGTAACCAATTACTGGGACAGGGATTTATAGGCCAGAGCCACTTGTATTAGGGTTAGGCTCCATCCCCTCCTCTTCAGAGCCCTTCTTACCATATGATGCCCCAATCTTCCTCAAGAGATTACTACTACAAAGCCATAGTAACAAAAACAGCACAGTACTGGCATAAAAACAGATAGACCAATGGAACAGAATCAAAGACCCTGCCCTACATTCAATTAACTATAGCTACTTGATCAATGACAAAGGTACCAACAATATTCACTGGTGAAAATTTAGCATCTTCAACAAGTGGTGCTGGACAAATTGGATAAATACTTGTGAAAAATGAAACTAGACCCACTCCTCTTACCATGCACAAAAATCAACTCAAAATGGATTAAAGACCCCAATATAAGATCTGGAACTCTTAAAAGCTTGGAAGAAAAAAATAGGGAAACTTCACAAGATAGGAGTAGGGAAAAACTTCCTGAACATAACCCTAGTTTGCCCAGGAAATTCAACAATCACTCAGCCAATGAGATCTCATCAAGCTAAAAAGATTCTGTACAGATAAACCCACCATACACAGAGCCAGCAGAGCACCATCAGGCTGAGAGAAAATCTTCACCAGTTACACCTCGGACAGAGGACTAATACCTAGAACCTACAAAGAACTCATAAAATTAAGTAATAAAAAATCAAGCACCCCACTCAACAGGGAAATCACAGAGAAGGAAATACAAATGGACAACTCTCATTTAAAAAGAGGATATTTTGAAGCAATAGCCTTTGCCCCCATGACTAATGATGAAAGTGATGTCTGCCCAATGTTTATGAAACAGTTGCAGGATAAAGGTTGACACAGTGGACTCCATTTTGATGCTGATGGCTTTAAGCAAATGCTTGTTTCTGCTAGTACCAAGCCTTCATTCTGAGGCTACCCAGCAGCCCACCAAGAGTCACTTCAATAAAACAAAAGATGCTTCTATCATGCAGAAAGCTGCAAGGGATCTAGGAGCTCTACCATGAGGGTCAAAGAACAAAGATTAGAACAAAATATTCTCCAAGATTTCCTCTCTACGAGAGTTTCAGATATTCCTTGTCACTAACCAAGAGTAGAGGCCAAATAGATATATTTTTCCAAGTATACATTTCTGTATAATTACCACACACTAACCAATTGCACCACTAGAGCTGCAAAAATATGTATTTCTTATCCTATCACAAGATGAGGGCAAGCAGACCATTAACAAGCCTATTATATGAAAGCTATTTAACCCCACTGGTAATCAGAGCACCGCTAAATTAAACAAGAGTAACATGGCCTGGTTATTACCTAGCATTCACAGTGCCCTGGTTCAATCCCCAGCACTGCAGAAATCAGGCACAGTGCATGGGAAGTAGAGACAGAAGTTCAAGGTCATTCTCTGCTACAAAGCAGTTTGAGACCCCCTGGGCTACATAAGACCCTGTCTCAAAACAAACAAAAACCCCCACTAAAAATAGTAAGAATGACATTTTACACCCATCAGATAGGCAAATGTATGACCTGGCAGGAGAGACAGAACTCCATTGAGGTGGAGTGTGGACAATCTCCCCTTTTATTATAAAGGAAATGAGTAACCAAGTAAAGATTACATAGTGCAAGGAGTAGGGAAGGAATATGGAGATTCCGTGGCCTTTCCAAGCATGTCACACTCCTAGCATCTAAGTAGCCCAGAAACTATCAGACCTTATTCACATTTGTTTTTCTGTTTTCTTTTTTGTCTTTTTGTAGGTGTGTGTGTGTGTGTGTGTGTGTGTGTGTGTGTGTGTGTTTGTGTGTGTGTATGTTTGTGTGTATGTTTGTGATGTGTGTGTGTGTTTGCTGGATATTGGTTAATTTTATTCCTACATTGTTTTGTTTAACCTGTTGTGAATGAGATTTCCTACCCTGCCCGCCTCCTTTCTCAGCAAGTTCTTTCTTGGTATATAGAAAGACTACTGGTTTTTGTATGTTGATTTTGTATCCTGCTACTTTGTTAAAAGTATATATTAGGGCTTCCAGTGTGGTAAGCAAGTGTTGTACCATTGGGCTGTATCCTAACCTCTTTTGTGACAGTTTTTGTTAAAAATTTATTTATTTATTTATTTATTTATTTATTTATTTATTTATTTATTTATTTATTGTATTTATTTGCAAACAGAGAGAATTGGCACACCAGGGCCTACTACCACTGCAAATGAACTACAGACCCATGCACCACTTTGTGCATCTGGATTTATATGGGTACTGGGGAATTGAACCCAGGCCATCAGGCTTTGCAAAAAAGTGCCTTCAACTGCTGAGCTATCTCTACAGCCCAGTGAGTGTTTATATATATAGATTGATCCTCAGGCCCCACTTCCCTTCCTAGAAGTTGGTGTGTGGTACTGAATGATCTTTCCTTTTTGGTTTTTGAGTTAATATTTTAAGTTAGAATGCAAAATAATAGGTTTCACTATGACATTTTCATACATATATGTCAGTATACTAGGCTCTTCCCTTCCTCTGTGTCCCTGTGCCCTCATGCTGGCCACTTTCTTCCCCCAAGTAGACTCCACTTCTGCTTTCATACTCTACCTTCCCTTAAGATCCCTTCTTTCCCTCTCATGACACCCTTTTCTAGTTTCAGGAGCTACACACACACACACACAAAAAAAAAAAAAAATTTAAACCAGATTCTGAATATGAGAGAAAACATGCTACCTATCTTTCTGAGTCTAGCTTATTTCACTTAACCATTTCCATATCCATTCATTTGTCTTATGAATGTCATGATTTCATTTTTCTTGGCCCCAAATAAAATTGCATTGTGTATATGTAACCCATTTTGTATTAGCAATAAACATGAATGTACAAATATGACTGTGGCATATTGACTTATAGTCCTACAGTATATGCCCGGGAATGGTATAGCTGGAACAATAAGATAAGAAATCAAAATAGAAGGGATAGGAATAGGAAAGGAAGAAGTCAAGGTAACCCTATTTGCAGATTACATGATCTTATACTTGAAAGACTTCACTTGAAAACTCTTCAACCTGATAAACCATTTTAGCAAAGTATAAAGATTCAAAACCAACATGCAGAAATCAATAGCCTTACTATATATCAATAATGAGCACAATATGGGAACTTAAATCACAGGATATCTTGGTCATCACATCAGGGTCTTGTATTTCCCTGGCTGGCCAAAAATTCATAATGTAGACCAGGCAGGCCTTGCAACCATCCTCCAAATGCTAGGATTATAGACTTTGCAATGTTTTGGAAATTAAAATAATGTCAAAACAAAAAGGGTCTTATATTGGATTGCTTTGGTTTTGATGCAAGATCTTATGAATTCCAGGCTGGCAGGCCTCAAACTTGTGATCCTTCTACTTTTACCTCTGGGATTACAGACATGGACCCCCATGCCAAGTCAACAAAAAGTGGCCTCCTGCTGCTCCAAATGAACTCCAGACACATGTGCTACTTTGTGCATCTAACTTTATATAAGTACTAGGTAATCAAACCTTTACAGTACCTTTAACTGCTCAGCCATCTCCCTAGTCCTGTTTAATTGATTTTTTTTCAAATCAGATTTATATCACTTATTCTACCTTTTTGTTTTGTTCTGTGTTTGAGAGTAGGGTCTCACTCTTGCTCAGGCTGACCAGGAACTCACTCTGTAGTCCTAGGCTGGCCTCAAACTCACAGCCATCCTCCTACCTCTGCCTCCTGAGTGATGGAATTAAAGGCATGGGCTACTACACTTGATTACTTATTCTACTTTTTAAAAGGGGGAGGTATATTTTCTTTGTTTATTTTTGCATTTATACGTGGGTGGTATGCATGTTCACATGTGTATGGGTGGATGTGTGTGCAGGTATACATGGATGCCAGAAGTTGACATCCAGGTGTTTTCCTCAATTACTCTCTACTTTATTTTTACAAGAGCAAAGTCTCACTTGAACCCAGAACCCACCAGCTTGGCTAGGCTAGCTAGCCAGCTTGTACAGAGGATCCCATCTCTGCCTCCTGATCACTAGGATTACATGTAGGCCACCATACCCACCACTATTTATGTAGGTGCTGAGCATCCAAACTCCAGTTCTCATGTTACACAGTAAGTGCTTTACTCACTAAGCCATCTCCCCAGCCTCTGCCCCCTTTTTTAAATTTTTTTTTGAGACATGTTCTTACTGTGGCCTAGGCTGGCCTAAAACTTGAACTCCTTGCATTTACATTTCAAATGCTGAGATTCTAGGCATGTACCACCATGCCCCTTGTGATGGTTAAATTTTGTTGTCAACTTGACCTTTCAAGTAATCTTGGGTGGGTCTCTGAGGATGTTCACAAGAAGGCAGCCTCTCAGTAGGGGCAGGATGTAAAGAAGCTCAAAGGAGCTAGAACTTAACATCCTTTCCTGTGTGGGCAGTGCAGGAAGGAAATTCCAGAGACTCAGGAATACATTGAGTGTGGGAAAGAGTTGTAAGACCCCCCACCCTAAGGCTATATAAAGGGAAAAGAATTCTCTCCTTGGCCCTCCTGCCTGTTCCCATTTCTGTGTGTGTGGTGTTGGTGATGGGTTTTTCTCTCTGCTTGGACCTGTGAAAGAGGGCCAACCTCTTTCACTGTTATAGAACTTCCCCTCAATCTGTAGCTACAAATAAATCTGTTCCCCCCATAAACTGTGCCTGGTTTGAAGATTCATCCCAGTGGCGTGCGGCTGACTACGACACTCCATATATGTGGTGTTGGTTATCAAAACCTGGGCTTTGTGCAAGCTAGACAAGTACCCTACCACCTCCACTACATCACTAGCCATGCTTTATTTTTTTTAAAGAAAGATTTTATGAAGCCTTTTTTCTTTTTTTAAGTGCTTTAAAACCTAATGTGTAGGACCCCCAGAGGATAAGCCTAAAGAAAAAGTGAAATAAGGGCCCATCATTTATGAGGTGCCTGATGTGTGCTTGTTACAGTGCTAGATAGTTTAAATACATTAACTTCCTTGTTTCTAACAACCTTATTAAAGCATGGTGCCCCCCAATTTCCTGAAAAGAAAAATGATTTAAAATAAGACTAAGTAACTCCTTCATAGTGGCACAATTTTCTCTTGATTTTAAAATTACATCAGAACCCTTATTTTTATTCTTGCCTCCAAGATCACTGAAACATATGACTTTAAGGTGTTTTTTTTAACAGACAATAAATACCCCTTGGGTGAGATTTTGCTACATAACAACCCATCACAAAATTTAGCTACTTAAGCTTACGATTCTGTGGGCCAGCCACCTGGGCTGGGCTGGGCTGGGCTCAGCAGGGCTCACTCTCTCATAACTGCAGTCAACAAATGGGCCAGCTTGGGGATGATTGGTCTTGGGTGGTCTCAGATTCATGTTTAGGCTTTGTAGCTGGCTGACTTTGGGTTATCTGCTGAGATAGTGGGGGCACCTGGGTCAAGTATCTCCAGCAGTCTAGCCTAAGTTTGTAGTGGTAGTAATCACAGCGGCCCCAGAAGTATCAAAAGAGGAAAAGTGTAGGGTACAAGCTCTTTACAAACCTTTGATTCCTTTCCATTTTCTGATATTCTGTTAAGTAAAGCATGTTCTGTGGCCAAACCCAGATTCAAGGATGGAAAAATGTACTCCACCTATGCATTTTTATTTATTTAGTTGAGAGAGAGAAAGGGAGGGAGCATGGGTCTGCTAGGGCCTATTGCATCTGCAAATGAAGTCCAGACATATGCACAACTTTGGGTATCTGGCTTTATTTAGGTACTAGGGAATGGAACCTGGGCCAGAAGGCTTTGCATGCAAGTGCCTTTAACCACTGAGCTATCTCCCTAGCAACTGCTTAGTTTTTATTGTTGTTACTGTTTTTATTTTATTTTATTTTATTTTGAGACAGGATCTCACCCTGTAGCTCCTGACTACCTGGACCTCACTGTGTAGCCCAGGCTTCCCTTGAACTCGCTGCAATTCTCCTGCTTCATTTGCTAGAATTATAGATATGAACCACTACTGCAGCAAGATTCCACCTCCTGATGGCAAGAACTGCAGGTCACAGTGTAAGATAGCATGCAACAGGAATAGGAGGAATGATCACTGATCTTTGACAAATAGTCTCTTATATCCCTTCTTTCTTCCTTTCTACATGTTAGCCCTTTTACTGCTAGAGCATCTGATTGATATTCTTCTTTTAACTTCTACCCCCAAACTCTTATGTAGCTCTGGATATACCCTTGTCTCCTGGTTCTTAGGATTGCAGAACAAATCAAAGGCCAATTCATAATCATACTCACTTTAGGCCTTCTGTATACCTTCCTGGAGGACGACTATGTTTTAGACATGAAAGTACAAGCCTTCATCCCTGTGACAAACCATTAAATCCATAAAATGAGTTGGCTTGGCTGGAGGAGATGGTTCGGTGGCTAGAGTGCTTGACATGCAAGCATGAAAACCTGAGCTCCGATCCCCAGCATCCACATAAAAGCCCAGAGTGGTGGCATGGACCTATATTCCCAGTGTTGGGAATGTGGAGACAAGGAGGGATTCCTAGGTCTTGCTGCATATATACTAGATATCCAGATCTTCAAGCTGCTCTTCCACACCATCAGCTAGATTTGAGTGTGTATCAGAGTGGGAAGTTAAGCAAATTAGCAAGCAAAGAGACAAGCGTTTACATGGATCTCTGAGATGGTGTGGTGGGACTTCTTGGTCCCAAGAACCTGTCCTATTCCTTTTTATAGCAGAGGGAACTTTGCTGATGTGACAAAATTAAATAAAAATTAAGGGACAAGAGATAATCCTGTATTCTCTAAATGGACACAGTGTTATCACAAGAATCTTTGTAAAGGGGTTGCAGATGGTTTGGGGTGCAAAGCAGAGTTGAGAGAGAGCGAGCAGGAAGGAGCTGTGTGTCAAGGAATGCTGGAAGCCTCTAGAAATTGGAAGTGAAGAAAATTGATTCTTCCCTAGAGCTGCCAGAAGAAATGCAGCCCTGCCTATGCTGTGCATTTAGCAATATAAGACTCAATGCAGACTTCTGCCCTCCAGAAGTGTAAGAGGATATATCTGTGTGGCTTTAAACTGCTGAGTTTGTGGTGATTTGTCACAGTGGCAACAGGAAACTGTGAAGGGAAATGTGTGATTAATTGGTGATGCTGTGTGGTGGGCACTTCATATAGAGTACCTGATATGATCCCAGCTCTCCCCTAGAGGTCAAGTACTCATTTTTCATGTACAGAAATGAACATAGAGTAAGCTGCCCTGAGACACCATGCAAGGCTGCATCAGGAGTAAAGATTGAGCCAGGTTTTGAGTCTCTCTGACTATCTTGCCTCCATGCTATATGTTCCATCTTGATATGGAGGAAAAGGCTTGGGTGAGCCCCAGCTTTCTGGCTTGAAGACTTGGGAAACTGTCCCCACTACCTGAATTTGGGGAGTGGTTCAATGGGCATTCAGAGCAGAGCTCAGAATTCACAGACAGAAACAAATCAATTCTGGGTCTGTTGGTAGTAATACATTCCATGGGAATAAAATAAACCACTTAGGGAGGCTAATAAGGCCAAAAAGAAAAGAAAGCCAGGGGTGGAACTTTAAGAAGATCCAATACTGGAGGAATAGATGGAAAGAAAAAGTATCTACAGCATATATTGAGAAATTACTAAAATGTTATGTTGGGCCTGGAGAGATTGCTCAGTGGTTAAGGCACTTGCCTGCAATACCTAACTACCCAGGTTTGATTCCCCAGTGCCCACATAAAGCCAGATGCACAAAGTGGTGCATGCATCTGGAGTTTGTTTGCAGTGGGTTGAGGCCCTGGCACACCCATTCTCTCTGTCTGTCTCTCTTCTATCTCTGCCTGCAAATAAATAAATAGATTTTAAAAATAAAAAAATGTTATGTCAAAGAAAGACACAATCAATCATGTGATATCATTGATATGAAAAGTTCAGAATAAGAAAATCCATTGAAAACGAAAATTAGTGTTTGTCAGGACCTGGGGATTTGGAAGAAATGGTGGAATGGATAATGGGTAATCTTGATCAAGATTTCATTTGGGGGCAATGAAAATGTAAAACTTAGCAGACATAGTGGTTACAAAGTGCTGTGAATTATGAGTTCATGTTCAGATTGTTACTTTTATGTTACATGAGTTTACTCTTTAGGAAAGTAATAAGATAAAAGACACTAAAACTACTGGGCTGGGCTGGGGAGATTGTTCACTGTCTAATGGTACTTACTTGATAAACCTGTCTGCCAGATTTGATTCCCTCAGTACTCATGTAAAATCAGATGCACAAAGTGGTGCATGAGTCCAGATTTCATTTGTAGTAAAAAGAGGCCTTGACATACTCATTCTCCTCTCTCTCTCTCTCTCTCTCTCTCTCTCTCTCTCTCTCTCTCTCTCTCTCTCTCTCTCTTAAATAAAACTTTTTTAGGGCAGGGAAAAACTTTAAGTCATGTGGGATTTAGTGGTTTTTACTTTTCTTAATCCAACAACAGTTGTTCCACAGAAAAGTATTAGAATACTATATCATGGGACACAGTTTGAGACATACATATTGTCTGAATGAGTCCTCATTTTATTTTGTGTCTAGTGTGTATATGTTTGTGAGAGAGGGAGGGGATGCCTCTGTGTCACAGCACACATGTGTGGGTCAGGAACACCTTAGGGCTGGATTTAGGACAGAATTAACTAGAAATGTGCACTGTATGCTTATTCCCAGAACTTCCTGGCCAGAATTGGCTCTAGCTGCTCCTGTGCTAACCCACTCCATAGCGTTTCTTTCCTTCCTTCCTTCTTTCCTTCCTTCCTTCCTTCCTTCCTTCCTTCCTTCCTTCCTTCTTTCCTTCCTTCCTTCCTTCCTTCCTTCCTTCCTTTCTTCCTTTCTTTTTCTTTCTCTTTTTCTTTTCTTTTCTTTTTTTTTTTTGGCTGCATGCTTTTGCACTTCAGTACCTTTTCTAATCAATTTCAAGTCATATCTCTGTCTCTGGGCCAGTTTCCAGATAAACATTGTGGTCCAGCAGAATTTTAATGATGGAAACATTCACTCTCCCCACATGGTACCATGGATGACATTGAACATAGTTTCTGGGTCACTGTGACTGTGACTTTAAATTCTGTTGACAAATTGATGAGATTAGGAATGGAGTAGGAGGCAGGTCTTTGAGGGTGTTTCCAGGAATGATTGATGAAGGGAAGGCAGCACTTCTGGTGGTGGACTACATATGAAGAAGCTGTGGGAGAACGCAGGGCCCTTTTCTGGAACCCAGCTTCATCAGGTTTCCAGCACGAACTGAAGACCAGTGGTTATTCCAAGAATCCATCATGTCAGTTTGGAACTGTTGAAGCATCCAGACTTGTGGAATGAGCAGCTACCAGGTTCTCTAACTCTCCAGCCTTTGGACAGCTATGATTCAGCTGCCCAGTTTGTTTTGTGTAAGCTAATCTAATACATCCCTTTTATGACACATATTCATTCTCTCAGGTTTGTTCCTCTAGAGAACCCTGACTGATATAGTCATATTATCCACATTTCATACATTCAACAGTACATGGGTAGCACATCCATCACTCCCCACAGGTCTATTGAGCAATACTGGTTTGCAGCTAGCACTGGGAAGCATTGCATAGAGAAACTAGCTATAAGCTGGGCTATATGGCACCCATGTCTCTAATTTAAGCACTCAGGTGACTGAGGTAGGATGATAGCCATGAGTTCAAGACCAGCCTAGCTGGGTGTCATAGTCAGCCACAAGCCGCTGGGATGAATCTCCAAACCAGGCACAATTTGTGGAGGAAAGTATTTATTGAAATAACAGATCAAGAAGAAGTTCCAAAAATGTAGGAAAAGGCTGACCCCCCCTTTCATAGAGACAAACAGAGAGACAGAGCCAGTACCAGCAGCCAGGGGAGGAAGGAAGAGAGGTTCTCTTCCCCTCAAGCTTCCTTATATTTAGTCCCCTTCTGGAAGGCCCACCCACTGCGGGGAAGGGCTCACTCTGAAGAAGGGACCTCCTCCCTTCTCCAAAATCCCAAAAGAATTTTGTCAATCCTTTCTGCAAGCAAGCTCAGAGACCCACCTAAGATTACTGTGGATTATTACACAGGTCAAGTTGATAATAAACTTAACCATCACACTGAGCTACAGAGTTCCAGGTCAGCCTGGGCTAAAGTGAGGCCCTGCTTCATACAACCAAACAACAAAACATACGCAAGCAGCAGGCTGGGGAATTAGCTCAGTTGAGAACGTGCTTATCTTGCGAAAATGAGAACCTGAGCCCAGAACCCACGTAAAAATGCCAGTTGTTGTTCTGAGCATTTCTCGTCCCAGAACTGTGGAGGCAGAGAAGGAAGGATCCCTGGGCTCACTTGCCAACCAGTCTAGCAGAAATGGTTACCTCCAGGTGAGGGAAAGTCTCTTTCTCAAAAACAGGTGGACAATGTTCATAAGGATGGCTCTGGATGTTGGCCCTTGGCCTCCACATGCACACCTGCACACATAGATGTGAACTAGCATTCACACACAGGCAAGAAGAAGAGGAGGAAGGGAAGGAGGAAGAAGAGGAAAGCAGATATCTTTGAAAAGGCATGAACTAGCTCTCTGCCTATCTAAGATGCCTGGTTTGAATTCAAGTAGCCCGCTATCTCTACAGTCTAAACAGGAACACTCTGGGATGTCAGCTAAGGACAAGGCCGCTGCTAGCTCCTGTGGCATCTTTATGCAGGTAAGATCAGGACACCCCATCATTCCAGGGCACACAGACCCATGTCAATTCATACTGTACTTCAACAGGCCAATCTGACAGTACTGCACCAATCTGCCCAGAGGCTTTTGAACATTAAAAGCTGGGAAGAGCTTCTGTGTTGTTCTAGGTTCTGTATGTATCACAACCCTTCCCCACTTAATGAGCCCCAACAGCAGGGAGGGAACTAAATTTGGGAGTTGACAGCAGAGCCAAAGTATCAGAGAAACACCAAGAACAACAATGAAAAATAAATAAACGACTAATGATATTTCAAGTGAAAATGTGTTTTTTACCACATAAGTATTAATTCTCAAATAGCTCAGTTATTTCACTGAGGGAATTAATGGTCAGATCCCATCTGTTTGTTTCTGTGTGACTGGATAATGGCCTGGTTATGTTATTATGCTCATTTAATGATGGATATGGGTCTCTCTGGTCTGTTTAACTGATGTGATAGTGTGCATAAAAATGATGAAATTATGGTCACATACAGTCTCTGAATATTCTATTATTCCATCAAGTGTATGAAATGTAGAATAGGCAAATCCATAGAGACAGAAAGGAGATTAGTGATGCAAAGAATGGGGGAATTAAAAGAGAAGGAGGAATGAATGCTAATGAATGTGGTATTTCTTTTTAATTTGTTGATTGTTTCTGACAGAGTCTCACTCAATAGTCCAGGCAGGCCTCAGATTCATGACAATCTTCCTGCCTGAACCTCTTAGGTACTAAAAATCACAGGTGTGAATCACTGCACTTAGTTCATGGGTTTCTCTTGGAGTGATGGAAATGATCTAGGATCAGTTGTGGTGATAGAGGTGTGGCTCAGTAGTAGAGCTCATACTTAGCATGTGCGAGACAGTTGGATCCCCACTACCCCTAAAATAAATCTATGACTGCTGAAAACTATCAAATGCTATACCTGAGCTACGTTAGAATTATATATCAATAAAGCAATCATTAATAGACTAAGAAATGTGGGGCTGGGGAGATTGTTCCATGGTTAAAGGAGCTTTCTTGTAAAATACTAAGAAATAGCTAGGCATGGTGGCAGCCCATGCTTGTAGTTCCAGCACTTGAGAGGTAAAGGCAAGAAGAGTAGGAGTTCAAGGTCATCCTTGACTACATACTGAGTTCAAGGCCAGTCTGCCTACGTGAGACCCTGTCTCAAAAAGCAATCACCTCCCCCAAAGCTAAGAATTATAAAGAAGACTTAAAGAAGGAATTTTTACACTATATCTCTCTATCTAAAATGTTTTCCTCTAAGCTCCTACTGTATACAGCTTCCCAGTCCTGTATTAGAGAGCTGCTCCTTTCTAGTCACCTTGAACTTACAACCTGATTTTTTTTTCCTGAGGTAGGGTCTCACTCTAGGTGTTGCAGTCAGCTTTCTAGTTGCTGCGCAGAAAGAACCCAAGCAAAAGCGGCTTGTGGAGGAATGGGCTTATTTGGCTTACAGTCTCGAGGGGAGACTCCATCATGGCAGGGAAAACAATGGCATGAGCAGAGGGGTGGACATTACCTCCACCACAGCACTGCAAACAGCGGCAGGAAGGTGTGCCAAATACTGGCAAGGGGAAGCTGGCTTATAGCCCCCATAAGCCTGCCCCCAACAACACAGCTCCAGCGAGGTTGTAAAACCCAAACTGCCATCAGCTGAGGATTGATCACTGAGAATGCATTCATTTGTTTGTGGGGGACTCCTGGATCAAACCATAACACTAGGCCAGGCTGACCTGGAACTCACTTTGTAGTCCAGGCTGGCCTCAAACTCACAATGATTCTCCTACATCAGCCTCCTGAGTGCTGAGATTAAAGGCTTGAGCTAGCACACCCCAGTGCAACCTAACCCTACCTGCATCTGTCCATTACTGGAAACAAATATCTGAGATAGTCAATGAAAAGGAAGGACGGACAGAGAGATAGAGATAGAGAGAGAGAAAGAAGACCCTATTATGCCCTTAAAGTGCACACCCCTAATAGCCTAAATTCTTCCCATTAGGTCCCACCTCCTATGAAACTTCTATCATATTCCTGTAGTACCATAGACTAGGGACCAAGCCTTAACACACGGGACTTAAAAAATAAAAAGATACACTCACTCAACATGGCTCAGGGAATTTTGCAGAAGTGGGGACAGAAATATTATAAAAGCCATGGTGGGGTGAGGAATATCCAGAGCCATTGCCCCCACCAATGACTGACTGCTGCTCACACAACCCACAACCCTCAAGCCCATGGTGCATACCAGCAATCCCACAGAGGAGGGTCTTCCCTGGAATGGAGGCAGGAAAGAGGGAAATAGTGGTACCAACACATGGCTTGTTCATACAGAATTTCTGTCTGACCCAGCCTGGCTGCATATCTGAGAGCTAAGTTTTAATATGCATTCCGATGAGAGCCAGAGCATGGTAGCTCATACCTTTGTTCCTAGCACACCTGTGCCCCCAGGAGGCAGGGGGGATGGCTGACAGCCCTAAATCCCGTTTACAAGTGCTAATAGGTTTTACTCCTGCTGGCTGAGTTTCCATACCTGTGTTCCTGTTTGTTGAGCCCCCTTTGTGTAAGAGATAAAGCGACACAACACATCCCTAGATTGTATATAAGGTTGGATGCTAAAATAAAGTTTTGAGATCTGCTTGGACACTTCTCCCAGCTGCGAGTGTATGGGGCTCCGGCCGTGCTCACCTTTCCTCCATTGAGCCAGGTCTCCTGCTGGCCAGAGAGACAGGTTCATTTAGCAGGGGGCTAGGGACCCGTGCGGTAACCTGGAGAAGTACCCGACAAATTTCTATTTAATAAATAACAATAATAGGAAGGTTTAGAGGAGTTATGTAACATGTCTGAGATCATACATCCAGTAAGACTGAGGTCTTACAAAACCTCAACTCAGAGTTGTGTTCTTTATCCTGTACCACATCACCTGCCTGTACTCAGTCATAGATTTCATTTCAGAGCTGGAAGACTATTCTCATTCAGGAATTTCTATAAGACAATGGAATAGGCTCTAAATGTAGACAGCACAAGCATCATTCTTCTTACCCAAGAGTGACCTTGGCAAAGTAAGATGATCTCACCTTTTTGTAACTCAGTTTCCTGATCTGTTACCTATCTCAAAGAGCAATTGAGATATTGGATGGCAGTGTTCCAAGCCCCAGGGAATGAATCATGATTGTTCTAAACCTGCCATGATCACCTAGTGATCCAGCTCTGCCCAACCACTTGTTAAGACTTAGGTGCCTGGAAAGATGTTCCTCCTTGAAACAAACTCTGGATGGTCAGAGAACAGTGTGCCAAGGAAACTTGACAGAGCTGAGCACCTGAATTAGCTGATCGACTTCCCACCTTTTTGTCAAATAAGAAGCTGATTGGGGATGGGGAGGGGGGCGTTGGGGAATTGGGGATAACAGCTCATCGTTTGCCCACTGAATAATGTAACACAGTATGGACAATAAATATATATTTAAAAAAAAATAAGAAGCTTCACTCTACACTTGGCCTATAGCCCAAAGCCTTGTACACCATGGCCCATAGACTCATAAAGAAGGACCTTGGGCACCCACATAGGAGTACCACAGGGCCTTCTTTGTGTCTCCATGTACTTGATTTTGGCTAAATTTGACAGTGTCTTAAAGCAGTTACACAGGAGTTTCCATGCCCAACACAGGGAAGACACCTTAAGCCATTCCTCTGTCTCTAAGAAGAAACTGATTTCTAAGAGAAAGCCTGGTTGAACAGGCCCCTGATGATGGGGATGAAGAACCACCTATCAGAAGCTCTTGAAATGAGTAACTGAGAGCCAGACAGGGAAAGAGCACCCCAGCTTATGCAGAAGTGAGCAGAGCCCAGGTGTCCCCAACCCTGTAATCTCAGCATACAAACAAAGCTAGCAAAAAGTGAAGAGTTCTGATTTAAATGAATTTGGGTTTCATCAGCTCTTCCATATGGAGGATTGAAACATAAATTGACATCAGTAGCAGAAAAATGAGGTACCACTCCTGCCCTTCTGGGTTCACTAATCGAGATTTGAACTCACTACACATGTAAGTCCATTACATCATAACAGGAAAGAGGAGCTATTTGTACCTGAAGGAGTACCTTCTGGGAATAGGTTCAGCAGAATTCCTTGAAAAGAGATAAACTAAGAAAAAAGATATGCATTGTCTAACAACCACTATTTAGGATCCATGAAAGAAACAACATAACTTGAAAAGTTCATGGAATAAAATAGTAACATAAAGGCAGAATGAAGCACATTTCCTTAACAAAAACTGTTTAAAAGCCAAGCCCATTACTTGAAGATAAATGGACCCATGTCAGCCTGGGCAGTAGAAATACCTATTCCTGCCGGACATGTCTCCTGTTAACCTGAGCTAGCTTTCAATCAGAGAGTGCATTGCCATTCATGTTGGCCAGACTGATGTCCAGTTTAGCAATGTTTGCTGGAAGATCTTCTGCCTAAAACATGACATCTAGCCAGATGGTCAGATGCTAAATGACAAGACCATTGGGGGAGGAGATGACTCCTTCAGCAGCTTCTGTACTTAGATGAACTCTGGCAGGCATGTGCTCAGGCCAGTGTTTGTAGACCTTGAACCCACAGTCATTGATGAAATTCACACTAGTACCTACTGCCAGCTCTTCCATCCTGAGAAGCTCATCACAGGCAAAGAAGATGCTCCCAATATAGTGTCTATGGGTACTACACCATTCACAAGGAGAGTAACCCCCTCTCAGACCAAATTCACAAGCTGGCTGGTCAGTGCCCAGATCTTCAAAATTTCTTGGTTTTCCAAAGCTTTGGTGGAGGAACTGGCTCTGGCTTCCTCTCCCTCCTGATAGTAGTCTCTCTGTCGATTGTGGCAAGAAATCCAACCTAGAGTTCTTCATTTACCCAATCCTCCAGATTTTCACCACTGTGATTGAGCCCTATAACTTCATCCTCACCACCCACAGCACCCTGGAGCACTCTCTCCCTTCATTGTACATATACAATGGAGCCATCTATGACATCTCTCATAGAAGCCTCATCAACTTTCCTCTGCCCACATATGTCCCAGTTATCTCTGCTGAACATTTTTCTGTAGCCAAGATCACCAATGCCTGCTTTGAGTCAGACAACCAGATGGTGAAATATGACTCTCTTCCTGGTAAACCCCTTTTGTACACTGGTGATGTGGTTTCCAAAGATGTCAATGCTGTCGTTACCCCTACAAAGTCTAATTGCAGCATCCAGTACATACACTGGTGTCCCACTGGCTTCTAAGGTTGACATTTATTACTTGCCCCCACCCGCACCATGGTATCTGGTAGAGACCTGGCCCAGGTACAGCAACTTGTGTGTCTGCTAAACACCACCACTGCCATGGCTGAGTTTGAACTGATGTTTTTCAAATGTGCATTTGTTCACTTGCATGTTGGGGAGAGGATGGAGGACTATTCTGAAGGGCACTTTTCTGCAGCCTGTGAAGCCTAGTGCACCTTTGCTCACTGGTGTCTGGGTGAAGGAATGGAGGAAGGAGAGTTGTCTCAGGTATTTGACGACATGGCTGCCCTGCAGGAGGATTATGAAGTTGGTTTGGATTCTGCTGAAAAGTGTGAGGAAAGAGAGGAACACTAATTACCCATTCCTTTCAGCTTTTCAGCATGTCATGTTCTCAGAATGTGAGTGTCGGCAATATCTGACAGGCAGTGAAGTTTTCTGATTGAATTCTCTTCACCATCATGATTAGATCTGTCCTTTCCATGTGTAGCTATAAGGTTTTAATATGATTTTTTTCAAAATAAAGACTTACGAGAAAAAAGTCACCACATTTACACACATTTATTTACATTTCAACCCACTAAATACTTTGTTGTGGGTTGACACAGACCCTAAAAATTATCATTTGGGACAAATGCAGTGAGGAATTTCTAGCTCATTGTGATTGTCCCTAGCACCTTCCATTGGAGTGGAAGCCCTGACTTTTTAGCTGGTTACAGAGAAAGGCTATGATCTTCATCTGCCCTGCTGCTAGTTATGGCCATGTGATTACATTTTGGTCAATAAGGTGTGAGCAAAAGATTGCCGTGACTGCTTCTAGACACCTGCTAACAAGCCGGTTGCAGTTTTGTTCTCCATTCCTTCCTTGTGCTTCTCCGAGTTCTTAAGTAGTGGCTGGGTTCCTCACTGTCATCTTCAACCACAGATGAAAGAGCACACTTTAAGGAGGTGGCACAATGACATGAAAGGAATGTGGGTCATTTCAGGAATTCCTGAAATATTCATTATAGCCACATTAGTACTGGGTTGGACTACCCTGTCTTGAAATTTACAAGAGAAGCCGGGCATGGTGGCGCACGCCTTTAATTCCAGCACTCGGGAGGCAGAGGTAGGAGGATTGCCATGAGTTCAAGGCCACCCTGAGACTACATAGTGAATTCCAGGTCAGCCTGGACTAGAGCGAGACCCTACCTCGAAAAACCAAAAAAAAAAAAAAAAAAAGAAATTTACAAGAGAAATGTTTCACTTTTTTCATGAGCTGCTATGACTTGGAGTATGCCACCTATATAGCTCCAGCTGATCATTTCTAATGTGAGAGGCCATAGTAATCGGAATCTGGGCTATTCCAGATGAGGGGAAGTGAGCAGGGTATGGTGGTGCATACGTATAATCTTAGTACTCTGGAAGCCAGGGCAGGAGTACTGTGAATTCAAGGCCAGCCTGGGCTGCTGCGTAGTGAGATCTTGCCTCAAAACAACACACACACACACACACACACACACACACACACACACACACACCCCATGAAGTTATTGTACATTATTCCAATCATTGGCTCATAACTCAAACTCGTGCCCACCTGAGTCACATTTATAATAACTTACTCTAGCCAACTTTTCCATTTCCCCTACAAGTAGTCAGTTTCCTTACTGATTTTACTTTGGTCCATTTTATAAAATATTTCAAGGGTCTTTTTTAAGTACAACAGAAATAGAAGTAGTTGCCAGAGAAATAACACAAGTAGAGAGAATCTCATCATTCATGAACCTCATTATGTATGAAGTAAAATGCAAACTGTTATAAGAACCAAGTTTCTAAAAAGAAATAAAAATGGGATTATTGTGTTCTCTGTGGCTCCTTTCTGCTCTCTCTTGGATATGTGACATTCCCTGAGCAAGGTTTATATGGTACACATGCACATATTTTTGTCTTAGATTATAGTCTCTCTAGGTCAAAAAAAGGCCATTTTGCCCAAGTTATGAAGAGGATTAATCCATCACATATATTTTCCAGTATACAGTTCTTTTATGTCATCTTTCCAGAAAAAAATAGTCTTTGATCCTAGTTGGTAAAACAGATTTCTGGTACAATATTCTAATACTTTCTATCTGGCTCTGTTTTCTCTAAAGAAAGAAAATGTACTGAGCAAACAGCCATAAAATGTCATCACATAAACTGAGCATTCATGTAGTCTTTCACAGGATTTGTTAGGTTATGTTAAAAGCTTGAGGAAATCAGTTTGCAGAAATAATTATCTATGTAGTTTAAAGCCTAATAAACTTCAGGCCTCTTTTTCTTTAGAAGTTTAAGACTAACTGAAAGAGTAAATGTAAGAATTCAATTAAAGGAGATGAAAATTTCAGCTTTGCTACTGATATGATAATAGAAGAATATGGCTTTAAATCTAGGACTAGAGCTGGGGGTGTGGCTCAGTCAGTAGAGTGCTTGGCTAGCACTCATTAAACCCTGGGTTCCATCCCAGCATTGATGGGGTGTGGTGGTGCATGCCTGTAATTCTGGAACCTGGGAGGTGGAAGTAAGAGGATCAGAAGTTCAAGATTGTCCTTAGCTACAGAGTGAGTTTGAAACCAGCCTGCAATATATGAAACTCAGCCAGAAAATTATTAAAATAAAATAATAAATCCAGGTATACGTGACTTTCTAGTATATTCCAATGGACTTAAATAGAACTGTGTAACTGTGGGCTCCTCTGTTTCTAGGGCAGTGTCCACTCTGTAAGCTCCTCTCACAATGAAGAACAAGACACACTAGACCCTTTAAGTGGGGAGATAAATTCAAAAGACTAAACTATGAACTCCAGAACCAAGCATTCTCATTGCCCATCAAGTTCATCAACTAGAAATTCACTCTGGGGGCTGGGGAGATAGTGCCAGGCATGGTGATGCACACTTTTAATCCCAGCACTGGGAAGCCAGAGACAGGCAGGTAGGCAGATCCCGGGAGCTCATTGGCCAGCCTGACTAGTGTACTTTTTGAGTTCCAGGCCGGTGAGA
>PVHP010026691.1:0-24462 GCA_004024765.1 Zapus hudsonius | reverse complement strand
GGCAGGGAAAATGATGGCATGAGCAGAGGGCTGGACATCACCTCTGCCACAGCACTGCAAACAGCAGCAGGAAGGTGTGCCAAACTCTGGCAAGGGGAAGCTGGCTTATAACCCCCATAAGCCCACCCCCAACAACACAGCTTCATCGAGGTTGTAAAACCCAAACTGCCATCAGCTGAGGATCGATCTATCAGAACACATTCATTTGTTTGTGGGGGACACCTGGATCAAACCATAACAGTCCGCCCCTGGCCCTACAAACTAATAATCACATGATGTAAATACAATGTGCTCAACTCAACTCTTAAGTCTCCACAGCTTTCAATTGAGCCATAATACCAAAAATAAACCCGTAATGGCATAGAACATTCACAATGCAAAACATGAGGCACAGCAAAAACAGATTGACCAATACAAGATTTTAAACAAACAGGGCAGCATCAATCTCTAACTCCAAGTTCAATGACTCTAACCAATAACACAAGTCTCTTGGAGATTCAATTCCGCCCCTCCAGCTCGGCTACTCACAGTCTAGGAAAACTTCATCTGGTGCTGGCAGCTCGCCTTGGCACCCATCCATAGTCCTGGAATTCTTTGGGTCGCCATTGCAACACACAGTTCATCCTCATGGCTCCATTGGGCTCCATGCAGGCAACCTTGCACACCTGCTTCACACGCCGATGGCAATTTTTCAAAAACAAAACTGTGTTGCAAATCCAAAATCCAATGACCCTCTCTTTCTAACCAATCTCCATGCCACAGAACCAGGTGGGCTACCAACTTGTTAATCCAGGGGGGAATCAAAGCATTCAGGCCCCTTACTTCAAAGAGTCTGCATTCTTCCTGTTGTTCCAATGCAGACCAGCTGGCCCATTCTCAGTGGTTGTAATCTCTCAAACAATTGCAGGTGAACGGGCAGCAGTTTCGACCCAAAGATCTTTCTTTCTGTGCCATCTCCATCTGCTCACACCAGTCCATCTTTATGTAAAGCAACCCTGCACAGGTTCCCAGGACACAGGCAGGCAGAACGCTGCAAGCCTCTCACACAAAGTGCTTCTGGCACAGTCCTGACCAAGTTCTTTCTCACCCTCATAAGCCAAACCTCACAGTCCATAGTTCTCATGACATTCAGGTTTTGTAACTCTGACCAGAATGGTCGATGAAGCTGTACTCACAACACTGCAAGGCATCTCTTAGGCCGAGATTTCAAATCCTTCCACATTCCTCCTACAGATCGCTTCCAAAAGACTCAAACCCACAGAATCATGGTTCCAGCAGCAACAGACGACCCCACATCCTGGTACCAAAACTGTTGCGGTCAGCTCTGTAGTTGATGCGCAGAAAGAACCCAAACAAAGTGGCTTGTTGAGGAATGGGCTTATTTGGCTTTCAGACTTGAGGTGAGACTCCATCATGGCAGGGAAAATGATGGCATTAGCAAAGGGCTGGACATCACCTCTGCCACAGCATTGCAAACAGCTTCAGGAAGGTGTGACAAACTCTGGCAAGGGGAAGCTGTCGTATAACCCCATAAGCCCGCCCCTGACAACACAGCTTCATCGAGGTTGTAAAACCCAAACTGCCATCAGCTGAGGATCGATCTAACAGAACACATTTGTTTATGGGGGACACCTGGATCAAACCATAACAAGGATTATTTACAGAAATCTAGCATTAAACCTAAACTGAATCCTAGCCATAGCCCTACCTTTAACCCTGTCTTAGTCAGCCATATGCCGCTGGGATGAATCTCCAAATCAGGCACAGTTTATGGGAAGAAATGATTTATTCAAGCTACAGATCCAGGGGAAGTCCCATAAAAGTGAAAGAGGCTGTTCCTCTTTCACAGGTCTGAACAGAGAGAAATCTACATCATCTACACCACAGACACAGGACAGAGAACATGCAAGAGTGTGAGTGGTGCACCAAAGAGAGAATTTCTTCCCCTTTATATAGGCTTCAGGTGGTGTCTTGCAACCCTATCCCAGACTTAATGGCTTCCTAAATCTCTGGAAGTTCTTTCCTGGATGGCCCACATAGGAAAGGATGTTTACTTCTAGCTCTCCTGAGCATTCTTATATCCTGCCTCCTACTGAGAGGCTGCCTTCCTGTAAACATCCTCAGAGACCCACCCAAGATAGTTGAAAGGTCAAGTTGACAACAAAACTTAACCATCACAGTCCACCTCTTGTCAACTTGACATCAAACCATATCTCTTTATATCATGCTTAATTCTGCCTAACATTATATAACACTCCCACATACAACCATAGACATGTAATCTCCCCCCAAAATAAGGCACGGTGCCTGAACTACGAGTTTTGTAAAGCAAAACAAGTTACATGCTTTTAACTTATAGTGGCACAGTGCAAACATTTCCAAAGGCTATGACGCATAACAAGGAAAGACTGGGCCACTACAAATTCAACAAACATCAGCATACATCCACATCTGCAGTTTAAGTCCCATAACACAACCAGTGACTGAGAGTCTCAAGCTTTTACAATTCTGTCCCTCCTGCTTGGCTGAGCACCTGGAGAAACTTCCATCCCAAGTAAACAGCACTCCATGGTAGCCCTTGCAAAGTCCTGGTATGTCCAAAACCTCTTCGGGTCTCCAATAGAAACCATGGTCCATCATCCAATGGCTTCACTAGCCAAGCAGGGACTTCACGCCCTGTTCCATATACTTCATCTCTGCAGTGCCTCCTGGTTATGTGCACTTCATGTCCCACTCAATGCATGCATTCCTCATGCTTCCAAAAGCAATATCAGATATGCAGGACACAGCCATGTTGTTAATTCAGGGACAAAATAAAAGTGACTTTGAAGAGTATATTCCTTTCTTTCTGTGATTTCTTTTCCAAAGAGTTGGCACAGTCCACTTTTCTGTCCTTCCTGGATGGAAACACCTCAGGCATCTCTCCATTGTTTCAACATAAAGCAGTTGGCCCATAATCAAAAGCCAGTCTCTACCAGTAAGTTAAACTTGCTTTGAAGTTTTTCTAACTTCAACTCTTAAATTCTAAGTCCCATATCCATAGCCAAGCACACAGTCCATTACTTAAATTTAACCTTGATCAAACTCTCTGGGTATGGGCATTAGGACACATCCACCCCTTGACCCAGGCACACACTTTTATTAATGTTTTCTGCAGTCTCTGCTTCCTCATAGAAAGATCACAAACCAAGCCTCCAAATGCAATTCTTTCAGCATTGAGAATTTCCAAATTCTCATTAAAATAGTCTAAAAACTTGGCTTACCGCTCTGGAAGGCATCTTTAGGTTTAAGTACCAAGTCCATGTCCATTCCTTCAGCACACAAGTTCCAGAAGATCAAAATCCACACAGTAAGATTCATCTCAGCAAATCACTCCATTCCTGGTACCAAATTCTGTCTTAGTCAGCTATATGCCGCTGGGATGAGTCTCCAAATCAGGCACAGTTTATGGGAGGAAATGATTTATTCAAGCTACAGATCCAGGGGAAGTCCCATAAGAATGAAAGAGACTATTCCTCTTTCACAGGTCCAAGCAGAGAGGAAAAACCCATCACCTACACCACAGACACAGTACCGGGATCAGGCAGGAAGGCGAGGGGTGCACCAAGGAGAGAATTTCTTCCCCTTTATATAGGCTTAGGGTGGGGTCTTGCAACCCTATCCCAGAATTAATGGCTTCCTAAGTCTCTGGAATTTCCTTCCTGCATGACCCACACAGGAAAAGATGTTTACTTCTAGCTCTCCTGAGCTTCCTTATATCCTGTCCTCTACAGAGAGGCTGCCTTCCTGTAAACATCCTCAGAGACCCACCCAAGATAGTTGAAAGGTCGAGTTGACAACAAAACTTAAGCATCACAAACCCTAAATAAAACATTAACTCAAACTATAGGGCTAGTCCTAAACTTTCCCCTATCCTTGGCAATAACTCGAACCCTAGCACCAGCCCTAGACCTAGAACTAGAGCTAATCCTTTTGCTTGGCATGGTGGCACATGCACTTAATCCCAGCACTCAGATTACATGAGTTCTGAACTACACTGAGACTACACAATGAATTCCATGTCGGTCAGGGCTAGAGCAAGGCAATACATCAAAACAAACAAGAACAAAAAGAGTTAAAGTTAATCCTAACCTAGACCAAAACATAAATCTACACCAACCAAGCTTCAGCATTAGGCCTAATCCTATTCATGAAAGTAACAGAAACCCAAAAAAGGTGCTAGCCCTAGTCTTAACACTAACCCTAACACTAACATTTACCCTAGCCCTAAATTTACCATGTTTCCAAATTCTAAAACTACAACTAATTCCAGTTCTAGCCTGATCACTAGCCAGACCCCTAACTAGTCCCAAACCCAGCCATAGCCTTAGCGCTAACACTAACCATAGACCAGGGAAAGACACTAGCACTAACCCTAATCCTAAATATAAAAGTATTCCTAACTCTAAACCTTGTCCTAGACCTAACCATAGCCTTATCCCTAACCTTAACACTAGCCCTATCAATACCTATAGCACAAACCCTAGATCTATACCTTGATCTGGACTTAACCCTAATGCTAACCCTAAACCTAGCCATAACTATAACTGAAGCCCTAACATTAAAACTAGCCCTAAACCTAAACCTAACCATAGTAATAGCCATAACCCTATAATAATGCTAAATCAAGTCCTAAATCGAAAACTTATTTTAACCCTAGTTTTAGTTCTAACACTAAACCTAACCCTAGATTTAAGCATAGGCCAAGCCCTAGCTGTAGACCTACCCTTATTATAATACTTTCCCATATCCCTAAAAACAATCCTAGCCTTAATCTTAGCCCTAATCATAACTCTAGCCCTAACACTAACCATAGCTTTAGTCCTAATCCTAGTCCTAAACCTAACCCTAAACCAAACTCTAATCTTAAACTACATCCTTAGCCTAACCCATAGTACAAGCCATAAACCTACATAAACCTAGCACTAAAACTAAAACTAACCATAAGCCTAACCCTAACCTAGGTCCTGGCCCTAGCCTGAGATTCAACCCTAACCCTAACTCTGGGCCTATCCCTACCACTAGTCCTGGTCTTTACCCTAACAATAACCCTAACACTAGCCCTTGACCTAACTTCAACACTAACCTTGACCCCAACCCCCATGTGTATATATATATATATATATATATATATATATATATATATATATATATATATATATATATATATATATGTGTGTGTGTGTGTGTGTGTGTGTGTGTGTGTGTGTGTGTGTGTGTTTGTGTGTGTGTGTTTGTGTGTGTGAATAGTTCATATATGAATATATTCAATTTCATATGTGCATTTGAAAGTAATTTTGTATATATTCCCAAATTTTTGTGCCTTTTAAATATATCTAAGAATAAATGAGGATAATTCTTAATATCATCCTTGCCTCTAAATAGTTTTTTTAATTAGAATTCAAATAATATCCATCCATACATTGTAAGGGATAAATATTGCTTTTAAATTTCTTTCAATCACTATTGCCATGTCTGCTTTTTCTTTGCAAATTTTTAGCATTCAATAACTTATCTTTTTAGAATTTCTGGAAAGAAATCCATTACTCTGAAAAAATGGTATATGAAGAAAACGAATCATTTAGCTTGCTTTTCCTATATGAATCACATTTCACAGTCACTAAAGTGTTTGTGGAAGCTTCCACACCAATTAATGAAAATATGAAAGAATATAAATAACAGCATTTGAATTACTGGTTCTAAAAAATGATCATTAAGGGATGAGAACATCACAAAAATGGACAACTAGATGACATGCACATTATACCAGCTATGATGAAGTCATGGCAAAAAAAATTAATGCATCTAATCAAGTCTGAAACTCTAACCATCAATTTTCAGAAAATATAAGAAACAGAAAAACATGTTAATGTCATCATGGTAATACAAGCACAATTTATAATGTTAGAACTTCTAAAGACAAAACATATTTTGCAAAAATTTGTATCTATCACTGTCCTCTTTTATTCTCTTCCCTTTCTTTTCCTATTAAACAGCAATATTTTAAATTTTATTATTATCCTTTCATTTTAATGTTAATAATACACTTTAGAGAACAGATAAAATAGCATGTTGCAAAGTATAATGAAGTATTGTACTAATGATATTATTAAAACAAAAAAGTAATGTGCTATATTTTTCTCTACCTTCTTACTTTTTATATAAACATATATACTCATTGTAACTTGATAATAAGGAATTTAAGTTTTTTCCATTCTTATTTAAAGTGTACATTGCAGCACTTTATGGATGTACAATGATTTGCTCACTCAGTCAGTCTCATGTTAGTCAAAATTTAAGTGATTTTTCTGGTGATTTTTATTACAAATAATGATATATTAAATGGCATTATGCACACATTTTCAGTCAAAATCTTTGGGATCAGTTCCTAAAAGTGAGATTGCTGAGTAAAACATTAAATATATATGAAACTTTTCTGGGTGTTGCCAAATTCCATTCCATTAAGAGCATATTATTTCACATTCCTAGAAGCAATGGTTCAGATATCTGTTTTCCCATGGCCTCATCAACAAAAAGTGTGCTGTTAAAATTTAGGATTTTTTTCAATCCAATAAGTGAAAATTATGTCTGAGTGCAATTTTAATTTGAATGAGCAGGCTAAAATTTAAAATCCTACCTTATTTCATAAACATTCAATATGATCTTATTTTGTGTCAGATGTAGTTTTAAAAATAAGTTTTCAGAAACAAATAAGACATGGTTCTGTATCTCAAGAGATGCATAGTCTGCTTGGAAATGCATAATAAAATCAACTATATTGCTATAGCATGAAAGGTGCTGTGATGAAAATATGCACAGAGTATTATGGGAAACAAAAAGCAAAAATGTATGCTAGGTAAATAATGAGAATTGCTGAAGAAATTGTAAGTTGGAGGAGTATCTAAACTTATGTAAATCTATGAAGCAGGAGAAATGTGGACACAAAAAATGGGAATATACAAAAGAATCTGAGTTTCAATGCCTACAATTCTCATAAGAAATGTGAATTTGATAAGCCTTTATTTTTAACTTTCTGCGAATTTTAGTTTCTATGTATATAAAATAAGGGCATAAATATGATTTATTAGTCCCCCCATCCTTTCTGTTTTATACATATTTCTGTTTCCTTCTGTGTGTTGGTTTTATACTCCTCACTTGTCAAATTGGAGGTCCACATTAAAGAATCTATGCAATGTGTTATAATCTATATTTAGGGACTACAGGTATCAACACGGAATGAGGGCTGGGGAGATGGCTCGGTGGTTAAAGCACTTGCCTCCAGTGCCTAACACCCGGGGTTCAATTCCCCAGGACCCACATAAGCCAGACCCACAAGGTGGTGGCCCTGGTTCTCTCTTACACTCTCTCTTTCTCTTTCTCTTTTTCTTTCTCTTTCTCTTTCTCTTTCTCTCTCTCTCTCTATCTCTATCTCTCTGCTTGAAAATGAATAAATAAAATATTTTTTTAAAAAAAGAAGGGATGAAAGAGGTAAAACCTGGGTCCAGTGATTAAATATTAGTATGGTGAAAGAAGAGTAACTAGTTTAAAAAATGAATCAAATGTTTGATGTTTGAAAAGTGGTTCTATTAGATGTGATTGTATATTAAGTCAGTCATAATTTGAATAAAAACTGGAAAAAAATGAATTTGGAAACCTGAAGAGTTAGTATGTATTCTTATGGATAAAGAACCTAAGTTGTAAAATATAAGATTATTACAGGCAAAGCAGATGTGATTTAAATAAGTTTCATTAGTGACAAAATTATAAAACATAGATGACACTTGCGAACAGGTTTCCTATAATAAGCAGGTCATCATGCCTTTGTGAGGGAGTGACATAACTCTAAAGACAATGAAATGTACTAAATGTCCTTCCTCTTTTGAAAAAGACATTTGAACTTATCATTTAATGAAACAGCCCTGGTACATCAAACAGAACTTTATCCCAATAATGAAAGGATGTAATTAGTAAGATAGAAGTTTCATTTTCCAGCTGGCATAACTTTCTATAGCTTGGTAAATGTAAAGCTTCTTTGAAATATGCTTTTTAAGAATAAAGTCCCACCAAAGCCTTTTAGGGTGCCTCATTTATACAGATACCAAATAATCCCTTTAAAATAGATGACCCATTTTTCCCAAGCAATGTTCATAAGCAAATACATAACACTTAACTAAAGTTGAGTCGGGAAAGTTTTGTTTGATTCTTCACAGGAGACCAGAGCAGATATTACCTTAAATATTCACAAAGAAATGTCAGCTCGTCAATCAGGTGCACAGTGGGGATGATGGGAAAGTAAAATCTACATGCATCATTTATGGATGAAGAGCAATACACAATCCTACCTAGGAGATTTTAAATAATATTTGTTTCATAACAAGATCCATATTCTTTCACTAGTGGAAAAACATAAAAAATGATTATACATAGTTCTAGGTCTTATTGTCTTGAATCCTGCCTTTGCAAGAATTCTGCCTTTGCTCAGTAAAATCTTTGAATACTAAATATTATGTAGAATACTTAGCAGATAAAACTTCCTGTCACATAATTATGTAATCTGTCTAAGAAAGTAAACAAGCTTTATGTATCCAACTTTACTGGTGGACATTATATTTGAACTAGAAGCAAGATCAAGGAGCATAGTGCATTAGGAGAGCACATTGGCAATGCTGGGTCACTGTCACTACTTTTGACCTCATCTCTCAGAATCAAGAGTGTACCTGAGGATTTATTTGATCAAAGCATGATGGAATTTAAGAGCTTCTGTTCCATGAACAGAATGGGAGGAAGCCTAACCTCAAGAATAATTGCTCAGGCCTACATCTACATGTCCCAGTCATTGTTTCCTTCCCACACTGACATGTTGATCAAAGAGACCCATGAGGTCCTTAAAAGGTGACAAACTATCAAAGCTCTTGAATACCCAGACCTAAGGTAAGACCCTATTGCTGAAGAAATCACAGAGTGACATCAAACAACACCAAGAGATCCTGCTAGATCCAGAATGGTAACCAGCTTCCAGATGGTAGCATGTGTAGCACTGGAAGGTGTTACATGAGCTGCCAGTGGAAATTGGTCAATGTTATTTGGAGAAAGCAGAGACCACTGATTGTTGTCACAAGAATGTTGAACACATGGCTGTAAAGAAGAGACCAGCAAGTCAAGAAATGCTCATCTGTGCAATAGTGGTACTAAACCCAGGAGGGTACTCAATGGTTTAATGATTGGCTAAGAGATATGTTCAGTGACAAGGAACCCTTAACTGGAACTGGGATATATGGCAAAATCCTATGGGAACCAAAAACTCAGGATCCTAGGGGAAATTCCCACTACCAGAGAGCTACAGATGCTACACCCATTAGGAGCTAGCCAAAATAGCAATGTTGTCTCATTTAACCTATATTGACCTCACTCTCCGATGGAGATTCTGTTTGAGTTTTTCAGAACGCATTGAGAGAGCCGGGGACAACTCAATTCCACAAGATATTGGATGATGGCTGCCATCCTGGCAGGAGACAAACCACACCTAGCCTTCACACAGGGCCCAAATGAATCCTGTGTGAACGTAATGAGACAAACAGGAGAACAATCACCACAGCAAGTCAGATAACCCATCAAAGGTCAATGGAGACAGACACCAATGATATCCAACACAACCCAGGGCAAAGATCCAGAGATACTTAAGATCTCAACAATAAAGCATGCTGAAAACTCACCCACTATGACTAAGGGAACTGAGCAGAAGAGGGGGTGTAATGAATGTAAGAGACATGGTGAGGGAGAATATCTAGAGACGTTGCCCCCCTCAGCAACAATACAAAAAGGGGGAAGAAAAAAAATGAAAGAAAAACTGGCTACCTCTAGTGCATTTCATAACCCCCTAACCTATGGACAGATGCAGTATGTGCACCAAGGAAGTAACCCAGTGGGTAAGGGAAAAGAGAGGAGGGAAAAGGGGACACATTCACAAGATTTGATCATAAAATGTATATACTTATTCATAATCAAGATATAAAAAGAGCATCTGTAGATGAGTGAAATAAGGAAATAGATTTAAGCAAATCTTGAAATGTTCATATCTTGTAATCTGGTATGTGGTAGTTTAATAGTCATTGCTCTGCTTCTGTATTTTTTTTTCTTACCATGATAAGGTGACATACAGGGCCCAAGGCATATGTTTTACCACTGAACTGTGTTGCCAGCTCCTGTTTACATGTCTTTCCCATTTTCATTGTGGCCATCATTGCCAGCAAGATCCTGCTCTTAAAGTAACTTAAGCAATAAAATGTAGTGTAATTCATGTACCATAAAATTAACTCATTTAAATTGTTTGATCAGTGTATTAGTATATTCACAATTCAAGCAATTTTGAATGAAATGTTTGATTCTGCCCCTTGAGTTAATATTATCTGACTCTGAAATGTAAATGATTTCTTGGGGAAAAACAAGATGATAAGCTTAACATAGTTCTGAAATAGGAATTGGTGTTGTTATCTTTAATGAGGAAACTAGACATAATTAAAGCTTCAATATGGAAAGTGGATATATTCACAAGAGTTGGGAGTGAAATAATTCTTTATATTTGTGCAGCAATTGAATGTTTCAAAGTTATTTCCTATTAGATATCTCATTTAGGGCACTGTTGGCAATTACCTTAATCTTTTTTTTTAAGCTGCTATAACAGAAAACCAGAATCAGAAGAATTTGTAAAAGAATAAGTTTGATTTACACTTTTTGAGGCTGGGAGTCAAAGATCACATAGAGTGGTCATAGCTGAGGAGGACCTAATTCTATGTCATAACATTGTCAAGGCAAATGGGCACACGCAGAAGAGAGAGACAAAACAATTCTCACTCTTGGAGGCATGGACCCACTTTCAGGAGAACATTAATCCTCTTAATAATCCAATCACGTCTTAAAGGGCTAACACTTCTGCAGTAACCAAATTCCAATCTGTGTTTTGGAGAGAACAAAGTGGTATTGGTTTTCAGTAGAGACTGTTGTCCCTGAATCTCAAAGAATAACTAATAAAGACAATTAACAGGCATGCAGGCAGTGTGATGGAGAAGGTCCCGGAAAACGTAGGTGGCCACATGGAGACTTGAATTAGGGTTTCTCATCCCCCTGGGAATGTAAATTTGGCTTCAAATTGGCATGCATTGAATTGGTTATTTTGAATGGATGCAAGAGGTTCCTGACAGTCTGATGAGTTAAACATGGGAATGTGGATTCCCTCTATAGGGAGAATGACCCACTAAAGGGTTTCAAGGAGGAAACATCAAGAATTAAAAGAGAGGGCTGACCCTTGATTGCTATCTTGATGAGTCAAGTTTAGGCTTGCACTGAAATTGCCCTTATTCTCACTAGGGCAAGTTTATGTCTATGTTCTTTTGGACATGTGTTCCTGTCTAACTGCCTTCAAAAGAAGTCTAACTTTCTCCTAATATCACTCTAATACATCTTGAAAGCATAGCAGTGATGATCTCAAGGTTTTTTATTTATTTTTTTATTGTCCATAATGAGTTACAATATTTAGTGGGCAAACAATGAGTTGTTATCGCCAATTCCCCGCTGCCCTCCCCTCCCCTCTCCACTGGATAACCTCCTCCATGGGTCATCTGGATCAGTCCTTGTGACAGGGGACCATGGATAGCCTAGTATTCAGCCAGGTTCTCCTGGCCATGCCTCTGCATAATCTCCCTCACCACGGCTCTCACAATCTTTTTTAATGATCATTTTTGTCTTATAATTAACAAATGTTCCATAAAAGAACATTAATTCTACACTGTAAGCATGGCCAGAAAATTATTTACTAGACAATGATTTATTTCTGCTGTTTTAATATTTTCTTATTTATGCTATAAAATGTTCTCAGACTTAGTGACTTAAAACATTTATTTTCCTATGTTTATACAAGGTAAAAATACAATCTTGATCTCACTAGGTTACAATTAAGATGCTAGCATTTCTGTAGTCCTTCCAAAGTCTTTAGAAGGCTTCTAGAGGCCATCCATATTCCTTGGCCTGTGGTCCCCTTTCTTCATTTTCCCAGACATCACTGTTGCATTTCTCTGCTTCTGCTTCTGTCATAATGTTTTTTACATCAACACAACTGGGGGAAAAGGGTTTCTGCTTTTAAAGACTCGTGTGATTAAATTAGTCTCACTTGAATTATCCATGATAATCTTTCCATAGGAAGGTCTATAGCCTTAACAATACCTGCAAATTCCCTCTTGCCATGCATAGGAATATTTTACAATTACTGTTTTCCTGGGTCAGGAAGTATACATCATTGGGGGTTGTTATTTGGTCTACCAGGGCTATTCAGAATAGTTTCTAGTGCAGAATTCTTTCTTTATTTTACTCTATGCAAGATGTTTTGATTGACCATCAATTGGCCACCAAGAATGATCCTGCCTGGCACATTTTCACACTTCATTATCATTACTACAAGCTGGTTTTGATTGAGCTCTCTGGAGGTAGGGTTGGAAAATAGCTAGGCACAATAGATGAATTAATTCATTCTTATATGCTACAATTATTTATGGAGCATCTGCTATGTACCAGGTCCTGTGCTTGGCATTAGGCATGCTGAAATGAGCAAGGCACAGTTCCTGTTTCAGTGCTCATATTCTAGTAAGGAATATATACACTAAGGACTTCTATAGAATTATATACTAGTGTAATTACACATTAAAATAATCCCTTATGATTCCAGCACTTGTAGTGGTTAACAGGAATAACCAGAAGAGCAAGGGATTTGGGAAACACAGTTTTCTAAATATGGCACTCTTTTCTACTTTTAACATCAGAAAAGTTATGAAACAGTTCACCTTACTGAACCTCCAGTAGCTATTTTTGTAGAAGCCATTAGCAGGGACTACTGTTCTAAGATCATAACACTTCTAGCATTTCAGTGCTGACCACATTTAACAGTAGGAAATGAGAATAAAAGAGCAAAGTGATACACACAGGTGAATTTGTTTATAGTAAAAGGCAAGGTTTTGAATTTTTCAAGGCTGAACTTTCATCAAGAGCACATTTAAGGGTTAACGTTAGCTAATAATATCAAGCCACGTAGATTGACTGAGAGGAGAAATACCATGGGTGATATGATACAAGATTTAGGAGCATAGAATATGAACAAAGCAGAACCCAGCAAGGTTGATAGGAGAAAGCAATCCAAATGATTGAGCCAGAACAGACTCGTCCCCTTCCACCTCAGACGCCAGCTAAGTAGTTGCACTAATTTCCCTTGGAAGAAAGGTTGGTAGCTTTTAAGTTGCCAAGATCCCAAGGATGGGCTGCATTTGACTTTTAGATGACCAGCTATGTAGAAATCAGAAAAGTTTAATACAAATTTTTAAAACTTAGAGAATTTGGCATATCTGTGTTTAAATTTCCAGGTGCCAATAATCTCTATTTGATGACTAGCAGTGTTGTCTTTAGAGTGTGCCCCATTTTACTAGGGTCTACTACTGTCTGCTTACGTCAAGCTTTCTTAGTTGTATTAACTCTCCAGGTTTCATAGACCACTTGTACATTACTAAGTTGTATTAATATAGTGTTTACAATTTAATGTACATGTTTATGGTACAACAGAGGCATGAATGCTCATAACAGCTATTGAAACTTGGCATATAGTTTATTCCATAATGTAGGCTCAATTATAGCTTGGTAATATCTCAAGTTTAGGCCCTATTCAGATATTCTTAGAGATATGCCTGCACTTGGCAGACCTATCCTAAATTGGGAGGTGTTTTTCTGTTGCCAATATAGGGCAGATGCAGGAAGACATGATGCCTTTTTGAAAAGAAGGTGAACAAAACTGATTCTTGTCTTGGTGGTAATCTTTTACCAGCAAAGAAAAATTATGACAAGTAATACAAAGTGAAGTTTTCACTCAAGACTTCATTTCATCTTTAAAATATTATCATTATGTGGGCCAGAGATCTAACTGTGTTGCTAAAGTGCTGGAGTATCATGCAAGGATCCTTGTATTTGATCACTAGCATGCATTGCAGTCAGATGTGACAGCACATGTCTGTGTTCTTAGTATTCAGGAGGTAGAGATAGGAAAATTAGAAGTTCAACATAATTCTCAACTACAAAGCAAGTTTAAGGCCAGCATAGGCTCCATGATGCCCAGTCTCAATACAAAAACAAGAGACAATAACAACAAAAACTATTCTCATTTTGAACCATTTGCATTGCTAGCTGTATTCATGCAGAATAGCGGCTGCTGGCCTGGTAGCATTTTCTGAGTTACCAGAAAGGGAAATATCATCATTGTAATATGCCTAATTAACCTCAAAGTATTCTGAAATTTCACAGGATCCAAGTCTATAGCTGTACTTTATCTCCTGGACTGGACAAGCAAGCCCATGTAACAGGGCCCCATTGGGGTGGGGACAGGGAGGAGGGAAATGGAATGCCATGATAAGACTTGCTCATACAATGTATCTAATTATTGACAATAAATATGAAAAAATTATCAAAAACTGATGTCTAAGCATCTGAACACATTTCTAAGAAATAGTTTGAAAGCATTTTAATAAAAGGAACAAATTAAAAACATCAGCATCAATAATGAGTAGACATAGCTGAGGTAATTCCTGTTCTAAACAAGAAAGCTGAATGCAGCTGTTCTGTTGTTCATGCAGGTGAAATGTTGGCACATGTGTAAGAATGGGTTCTTGTTTTGTTTTGTTCAAGTAAATGATGCTTTCTTGCATTTTATTTTTCTTCCATTTTATTAAGAAATTGGAAAGATCAAGTTTATCCCAGTCAAAAGATACTAAAAAAGAAGAACCAACGGTATATGTGGAATACTCAAACACCCAACAACATAATCCTCATTGGATCCAGAGTAAAATTTAGTTTGGTGGCAAAGCATAAAATCAATGAAATTAGAATTTACAAAAACAATTCCACAGCAGTGAAAGATGAATGAATAATGAAAATGTGGCACATGCACACAGTGGAATTCTATTTAGTAATGCAGAGAAATGAAACTTACAGGAAAACAGATGGACCTGGAAAGAATCATATTTAGTAAAATGATTCAAGTTTTGATAAGTGGATGCTAACATATATATGGAATGTTGGTATAAGGAGATGAGCAGGAAGAAGGGTGAGGGGAGGGTGAAAGGATGCATGTCACATATAAACAGGAGGAGGATATAAGAAGGTGTTAGGACAGGAGGGATATGAAAATCAATTAAAACAATTTGGTTTTGATAATGCCAGAATGACTTATAGCTAAATTTTTGTATGCTAAATAGAAAATAAATGAAATTTTAAAAATGTCCAGCAGTTTTCTGAAGTTTAGGTCTTTCATTACTTTGTCTATCAGAGTCGATTGTTTGATTGACAGTTTTCCCTGGTAACTCTTCTTGGTTGTCTATTCTAACAAATTTAGTTGAAGGTGGTTATTTGCTTTGAAAGATAGGCTGGCACCGATTAGGCTTATGGAATTTTTCCCCGGTTATGTTGCTTGAAATAGCTGCATCCTGGAACTTTTCTTCCTGCAGGCTGGTAAAAGTAGGAGATAGAAAAATAAATACACATCAGATCTGCAAGTCACCATTCCTTCAGTGTTTCCAAATACTCCTCATTCTGGGTTAGTCTCTTCACATATTCACATTCATTCTATTTTGCAGGTATAGTTACTGGTCTGGAAAAAATGAATAATTTCTATTAAACCATATTGTTCCCAATGTGTTTCTAACAAAATATTTATTTTCTATTGGAATCTGCTTAATAGTTGGGGTCTGATGTAATATAGTGTGTTTCCTTCTAGCAAAAAGCCTTAGCTCACATGAGCCTTCTACTTCATAGTCTCAAAATTCATGATGCAAGAATACTATCGGGTTAATTGTACATGCTTTTTTTTGTAGCAAGTTATATCAATAGTCATACCTATGTATTATCAAATAATTGAGGTATCATCAAAGAGTAGTTTCCTTTTTAAAATGTATTAATTACTCTACCTGTGTATGTTTAAATATAGTCCCTGCAAAAGAAACATTGAAGGATGTTCAAAAGTCTAGATGTAAGTTTGTTTCTGTTTTGTGTTCATAATTTGTTACTTGCTATCGCTATTAGTTGGTGTTCCTAGGGATACTATTACATCACAGTATCTAAGTATTAAGAAAACATTTACCATTTTTAATAAAAATAAAAATTTTCATAAGAATGTAAATAAAATGATACATGTTAATTTTAAGAAGGGAAGACATGGTTTAAAACATCACATCTCGGATGGCAGGAAAACATTTGCTGTTAACCTCTAAAAATGATAGTTGTCTCCATTTCTATGCATATTTTGCTATGGTTTAGGATACAAAAGATATGGAAATCATTAACAATTTTGGTTTCTTCTACTGATATAACACATAGCATTGTGTTTTACAACCCACGTATTTTTAAAAAAATTAATATGACTTATATACTGTCTAATCTTTTGAGAATGTAATTGTGTATATACCACTAATCTAAGCATATTTGTTCTTCATAACAATAATCCTGTCTTGATACCTCACCCCAATCTCCCTTAATCTACTGATCTTTTAGAATTTATGGGTTCATCTATCTTGGACATTTCATACAGAATGAATCACAACATATTTTTTTTATATTTATGTCTTATTTCACTTAGCTCAGTGCTTTCAAAGTTTATTCGTCTTACCCATTGTACCAGAACTTTATTTTTTTCATGAAAAATAACAATCTATTATGTAAGTATAGCTTGTTTATCTAGTTATCAGGTGAAGAGCATTTAGATTTATCCCACTTTAGGGCTATAATGAATAATCTTGCTATACATACCCACCTTAAGTTTGTGTATAAATATATATTTTTGTCTTGGTGGAAGTTCATTTTTATAACTGTAGTTATTGGGTCATAGGGTAACTATTAACAATGTCACAAACTGCCAAATGTATTTCCAAAGCTGTTATAATTACTTTCATTTTTAGCAGCAATGCGAGAAAGTTTAATTTCTTAATATATTCTCCAAAATTATTTATCATTTGATTTATAGCCATCCTAGTGAATATGAGATAATACCTCTTAAACAAAGACTAATAATACTGAGTATCATTTGCACATATAATTTGTTGATACTTAACTTTTGTTGAGGACTTCTGATGTGGCAAAGTTTAATAGTACTATGGAAAATGTACAGAGAAAGGCACATAAATAGACTGCATGAAAGTTAAAATCTTGACAGAGTTTTAAGATAGGCCTGATTTTAATTAAGAATTCATCCTAGTAAAGAATTTGTGATTATGGATTGATTAGTTAAACACTCTGGACCTCATCACTTTAGAGAGGCGTTTTAAACAGATGACAAGCTGATTTTGAATAGAGAGTCTGCTTCAATCCCACACTTCTCAACTATATCCCTAAAACCAATTATTGGCTTTTGTTCCCTGTTCACTGTGTGTCCTGGGTATAGACTCAGACATAGCCCTTTGGCACTAATTGTCCTGCTGAGAGGCAGTTTCAGCTGGGATATGAAGGAATGATAGAGTGTTGTGCTTCAGGTAGGGGCAGGGGCCTTTTGAAAGGGAGCAGAGTGGAGAGCTCACCTGACTCTTTTTTTTAGTTTTTTTTTTTTAACTGATGTATTTTTGTATGACAATAAAAAGAAATACATGACCCCCCAATGATCCTCTACTTGATTGGGTGCTAAATGAGTCCATGCAACAAAACAATCTGAGAAATCTTTCAACTTTAGGAATATGTAAACAGAAGAAAAATGTATCTAAGTGAAATGAGAGCAACCATGTATTCATGACTATTAACATAAGAGTGAGTTTTAAGCAAAGTGTTAGATGTATAAGTCATGCAATCCATTGAAAATAGTAATGAGCAAACTGAGACTCAGATTTCTGTGGATATTAAAAGATAAGACATTTACTAGAGCAAATTATGTCAGTTGAAAATATAGAGCTAGTAGAGCGAGATGATGTCATTTAAGCATCTTTGTGGTTTAAAAACTAAACAATACCATCAACTCACTAACAGTTTCAAATCATTCTCTTTTAAGAGAAGACTTTACCTTCTAGTTTTAGAGATTTCAAAAATAATCTGAGCTTTTTGCCATATCTTTTCTTGACCTTGTGCAATCTCAGGTTTTTTATGCTAACACAATGAATTTGAATTGCATGGAAGTAGATTCAGATGTGTGATAAAAGCCACTGTGACTGTCTTCTTTATGTGAGTTATATATTCTATGAATCAATCATTCCAGCTAAGGAAATGAGATACTCTGTAGACCTGATCCAATCACGGCCCATCCATAAGCCCTTCAGTGTGGGATCAAGCCTCATTAGATAGAATCAAGGGCAGTAATTGTCCAAAGGAGATTCATGTCATTTCCAAGAAAGGGGGAAAAAGATTTTAAAAAGAGGCAAAAAAGTGAATGAAATATTATCTCATAGCTTTACTCTTTGTTTGTGGAATTTGTTCTATGTAATAGACACCTTTAATGACTAAGAGCTTATAGAGTGTGACAAGTTCTCTAAGTGCCCTGCCAAGGAAATATCAGGGATCTATCTCATTTACTGGTCACTGCAATGCTTTGAGCCCTGAAGTAAGTATCCCATACCTAAGCCTAAAGGAGCTGACTAACCTCTCCAGATCACACTATTGCCATTAGTGTGATTACAGTTATATAGTCTTTGCATGTCACCTATTCACCTGACCCTTTTCAATTTGCTACTTGGAGAAACAAGATGGCTGCTGTAGACACCAGATTGATATCTTTACAGAATGATGGCTTCTGCTATGGAAAAGAAACGGGAAAGTGATCAGGCCTGAAACATTTCTGTGCAACATAGCTGAGATGTCTATCTATTTAAATGTAAAAGAAGACAACTTCCTTTATAAAGTGCTTGACCAGTACATTTACAGACTAAAATGAAGGAGATAACAGAGATGCTCAGGAAATAATGATGTAGGAAATGATTCTTGGTCTAATATTTTATAAATATTTCCATTGGCAAGAATCTTTCTTTTTCATGCCACATGACTGGATGAATTTTCAGATTGACAAATTGAAATGTTGATTTGTACTTTAGTGTCTTTGGACAGGCATCTGTAACAGCAAAAGGAGGCAAGGTAATAACCACAGATGAGCTTCACCTTGGGTGAGTACACATATGAGAACATAGTCTGGAGAGATGGCTCAGTAGTTGAAGGTGCTTGCTTCCAAAACCTGCATGCCTGGGTTAGATTGCCAAGTACACACATAAACTGAATGCTCAAACTGACACATGTGTCTGGTGTTTGTTTCCAGTAGCAGGAGACCCTGGTATTCACATTCTTTGTCTAAAATAAACAAATTAATTAACTAATTAAATAGTCATATAAAATATTTCTTTTACTAAGAATACACATAGATATTTTGTAATGCTTATAGTAAAAAGATTGAATGAAATTATTATATATTCTTATTTAAAGGGTAAATAGCTTCATGTAGATTTTCCATGGGATTGCTCATAGAGTGCTTCCTAATTCAAATTTATTAATACTGACTTTGCCAAAATAACATTTATGCAAATTTTTCAGTAATTTTTCCACATAAAATGTGTATAACAATATTATGCTCACATTTAGTGTATGTGAATAGCTTGATTGGTTATAATTATACTATATGTTACATGCTTTAGGAGAATTTGCATTTTAAAAAATCAATTTTTATTTACATATTTGCAAAGAGAGAGAGACATAAAGAGAAAGATAGAGACAGAAAGACTGGAAGACCTCTAGCCACTGTAAATTAACTCCAGATGCACGAGCCACTTTGTAGATGTGGCTTTATGTGGGTACTGGGGAATCAATCCTGGGTCATTAGGCTTTCAGGCAAGCACCTTAACCACTGAGCCATTTCTCCAGCCAGAAAGCTTGCATTTTGAAATTTGCAAGAAAATGTATGGAATTGTAAACACATAGTAATTGAAGTAACCTAAGTTCAGAAAGACAAAAATTACATGTTTTCTTGCATGTAAATTTTAACTTTTGGGGGGTTCAATGTAAGGTCTCACTCTTGCCCAGGCTGACCTGGAATTCACTATGTAATCAGGTGGACTCAAACTCATAGGAATCCTCCTAACTGCCTCCCAAATGTTACGATTAAAGGCATATGCTACCACACCCAGCTAAATTTTAATTTTTAATGCCTGAATGTATGTAAATAAGGGATGTGAATGAATATATGCTATTATTCAAGATACAGCACCATTAGAGGGGAAGAAAAAGTAATGAAAAGGGAAAAAGGACAAAAGACAGCGTTATGAAAGAGGAAAGAAGGGTAAATTAGGGGGAAAGCACAAGGGAAGAGGGGAGGAGGAAAAAGAAGGGATTAAGAGTACAAAAGTAAAAAAAGTATTGAGTGAAAACTCTAATAAAAAAATCCAATTATTTATATGGTATTATTTTAAACAATAAAGTACATCTTTAAAAAATTATGAATAATTTTGTATAAGTCCTTAATGAAGTGATTTTAGAATACTAATTTTATGAAGTATTTAATCAATATTATTTAGAACATTAACAATCTAGCAGGCAAATCTTCATTAGGATTACTACTGATTTTGAAATAATTTTTCATTTTTCACTTGTGTGTATTTATGCTTAGTTTATACAAAACTTCTTATTTCTCAACAGAGTATTTAAATTTTATTGATTTAAAACCCTTGTATATTAAAAATGATAATTTATTAATTAACTTGAAATTCTTATTTTAGTGATTTTAACCCATCTTATATAACATTTGTTCCAAATATTTTGATCCTGAGTTTCTGGTTTTGCATAATACTTATTATACAGGCCTTTCAAACATGAAGATTGTATAAAAGTGTCATTCTATTTTTATTGTTTATTTTTATTCATTTGTCCTTATCTAATAATTCAGGAGCAATACTGGTAACATCAATATGATATTACATCTTTTCATATATATTTCATGTTATTATCAAAGTAGATCTCAAAAACCTTTTAAAGAAGAGTTATTTATTCTTAAAACCAAAAGAAATGATATCATTTGACATAGACATAGTGGAATATTTGAAAGCGTCTCTCCATAATATCACCACTCAAAGACATAAACACTGACAGCATTTGTATGTACTCATCATCTACATCTGAATCTATGTCAATGTCTTTATCTATATATCTACTGATCATATCACATATAAAGTATTATGACTTTGTTTTCCTGGTTAATTTTATGGAACTGTCTCCATTTTGTCATAATATAACCAATACTCTATTATTGAACATTTAAGTTTTCCTATATTTCAATCTTTACAAAAAGTTAATCATTATTATGTTATTACTTATTAAGTATTTTATCTAGATCAAAGTATATTTACCTTTTAGGATTTGTGAGGAAATTTTTCCAAATTTTTTCAAAAATGTGTCTACTTCATTAAGACCTGTATTAGACTTTGAACTTCAAATAGGTAGAACTGCAGCTAGCCTAGTACTTATCATTCCTATCTGTCTTTTTGCAGTACTGGGGCTGAAAGCTGGTAGCTTGTACATAATAAGCAAGAGTTGTACCAGTGTGTTGAGCACCCACAATGGGTGCTTAACACATGCTTTATTTCTTAGTCAGACAGTGTTCCAGTCTTTAGTTCAGGCTGGCCTTGAATCCCTAAGCACTCCTTGGTGGCCTCAAACTTCTGTCTCTCCTCTGGCCTCAGCTTCCTAGGTATACACAAACCATAACAGACACCTGCGATACATATTTTTGAATGATTATATGTTTAGATAGGTAAGAATATTGACAAAATATTGAGAAGTGAATGTGAAGAATGCATATTTGTTGACATGAGAAGAAAGGCTCATTGTGCACTCATTAAAATCAAATTAGTCCAGCACTCAGGAGGCAGAGGTAGGTGGATCACAGTGAGTTTGAGGCCAGCCTGTGACCAGGAAGGAAATTCCAGGTCAGCTTGAGCTAGAATGATACCCTACCACAAAAAACAAACAAAAAAAATCAAATTAGATTTTGCAACTGTCTTGAACATTGGGCATGTGATTTATCTCCATGTAACATTTCCCATATTGATACATGAGAGGACAAAATGCTTCATTCACTAAACCATCCTGGAGAAGAACTTAGAAACAAACAGCTACACCAGCAAAAAATAAATTCTTTCTCTGGGCCTACATTCCTCCTATTCTTTCCTTAACTCTTCTTTCTAGATGCCTCCTCAGCCCTCCAAATCTCCCTTCCATTTTTCCCTTAAATTATTTGAACTCTCAAATTTTCCTCTAAATTAGACATAATTTTGCATAAGTAAAATGATCCAATAATGAATATTACCTAACATAAGCCATTATGTCAGGCCTATAGTAGCACCTCAAAGACCATATAGAAGGATGAAATTGTGGTTTATTTTTAACAAGATTAGCCTCAGACATGACTATCTACCTATAAACCAGAGAAAATAACTTCAAGATGTCCATTTATTTTACTTCAATTTATAACACATCTAACACTTGGAAACATGCAAAATAGCAATGCATGTTAATCTTGGCAGTAAGCCACATTTTTTCCTGCAATTTCTACTTAGATTTTGCTCAGAAGAGGTAAATAGAAATAAAGTCTTTAACATCTGTACCCTCTTGTGTTTGCACTATTTATTCTGCTCAATATCTTCTTACCCTTTTCTCCTCTCTTTGTTATTAGATCAAGTAAAATTTAGGTGATATTCTTAAACCTTGATGTTAGCAGCAGATGGATCATTTTAGCTTCTCTTGCTGCCCCTCTCAGTAATTCAGACTGGAAATAATCTAGCTACATTTGTGACATAAAGGTAGTTTTGTGTCTTACAAGAATTTCAGGCCTCTACATACAGGTGAAAAGATTATCAAAGCCGCTGCAGTCTCTTGACAACTATCTTGTGTGCTGGCTCTCTGATGTTGTTGGTATCTACAGGAGGAGAGTACAGACAGCTGATAACAATGATCAGATTCTAATGTACAGCCACCAAGAGGGAATGATCTTGGCAGCTAGGCCTTGAGCCCTCTTCTGACATCAGACATACTTGCAGCCTTGTGTCCTTGGCTTTTAAAGATTGCTGTATTTTATGTGTACATGTTTAAAATCTTGGTATAATTCTGGCTCGAAGTGTCTAAATAGAAGATAAACAATTCCTCATTTTTCTATTTTCTCTTGCTTTCAGATATGTTTTGTTATTTTAAATATGAAATGAATGTATAAAGCTTCAATGGTTTACTGGAGGCAAATGAGCACTGGTAAGAAGTAAAAGGGAGAGATCAGGCCAAGGTTGTGTATTGCAGAAAAGCGGTCCTTTAGTCTATAAATTAGAGATTAAGCTGCTGCTTTCTGTTTGAGAGAGTCATTGGATGTGCTGTATGAGATTTACTCTGTAGCTTCCTGCTATAGCATTGGAGGAAGTCAGAGAAACTAGTAACCACTGGGATATTTCCTAAAACATACAAGAAATCCTGACAGTGTTTTGTTGTTGCTTTGTATTTTTTTTCACACTAGATGTCATAAAAGGATATATGAAAATATTTTATGATCTTGCTGCTATGTGATTTTTTTTATTTTTCAAGGTTGATATATTTTGATATATATGTTAATATATATTTTTAGATAGCACACAAAAATGTAGGTACCATTATGAAATTTTCAAACACAACTTTTTTTAATTGATTCTCCTTCCTCACCTCTCTTATCCCCCATCATGTATTGTATCTCTCCTCCTTTTGTTTCTATGTCATATGTCCTATTTCCCTTATCCCACCCCATTCCTTGTCATATTTTATTGCCCATGATTAATCACCATTCTAGCATTTTACTTGTGGGATGGGAAGAAAAGATGATATAAAATCTTTGGTTATCGTATATATTCATGGTTTCATTGGTAGGACTGGCATGTGGGAAAGCAGCAACAAAGATAACATTTCACCCTGTCTGCTTTTCATGTTTGGTTTTCGGGGTTCTCTGAAATTCTTATTCAAAGATCACTGATATCCCCAGGCACAATGGCTCACACCTTTAATCCCAGCACTTGGGAGGTAGAGGTAGGATGACCAAAATGAGTTGGAGGCTACCCTAAGACTACATAGTGAAATCCAGGTCATCCTTGTCAGGGGCAAAAGCTTTTGGGGGCCTTTGGAGGCACACCCTGGCTTAGTCTTGGACGGCACCTGACAGCCTGCCAAGAGGGGCTTGGCTTAATGAGTTTCAGGAGGTAATCCTGATTAGGCTATTTGCACATCATGCCCACAGGTTCTTGTCATAGACCAATAAATAGCTCCCCGATTGGCAAGGAGCTCTCTATATATATTCTATAGCATATCTGTAGGAGGTAAGAGAGATGAAGAGATATGAGCAATGAGGAATGAGGTAACAGGTATGGGGTATGAGCAATGAGA
>PVHP010026690.1:0-24493 GCA_004024765.1 Zapus hudsonius | reverse complement strand
AGAGAGAGAGAGAGAGAGAGAGAGAGAGAGAGAGAGAGAGAGAGAGAGAGAGAGAGAGAGAGAGAGAGAGAGAGAGAGAGAGAGAGAGAGAGAGAGAGAGAGAGAGAGAGAGAGAGAGAGAGAGAGAGAGAGAGAGAGAGAGAGAGAGAGAGAGAGAGAGAGAGACCCCAAGGAGAATGAGTTAGTCATAGAACAGTCCATTAAAGGAGGGAACACCAAAGGTGTGGAAGGAGCTAAGGGCACCCTGCAAGCCTTATGTGATACAAAGAGATACATATGCAATTCCTTAGAAACTAATTTGAGGAGAAATGGTGCTGCTATGGTCAACAATGATTATAGGAGAGAAAAGTATGTAGAGGGAATGCACAAAGCTCTTATGAGAGTGGATCATCTGTGACCCAGGGCCATAAGGAAAAGAGATGCTCCCTGTGAAACCACACATGTGTTCCCCGGCTCTCCTTTCACCTCTGATGGCTTTCACATCCCTAAGGCTTACACCTGTGCCTCCCTCTCATCATCCACACCTGTTGGCATCCAGACAATTAGTCTCACATTCTGCACATCTGACCTCCTTCTGGTACTTGATCTCAATTATGATATCTTTATTTCACACACAGCCTGAAATCTGAACCCAGTTTGTGTTTCTTTCATTTCTATAAAAATAGCTCTGCATTTGTGACCTTGACACTGGCTTGTATATGTCCTTTGAGCAGAGTCACAGTAATAAGAGATCTGAATCTCTTCTCTCTATAGGTTATTAAAGCCATGGGGCTCGTCCAAATAGCTGAATGTATCATGTGGAAAAATACAAAGTAGTCTAAGAAACCCTTATTGCTTAACTAAATAAAAATAATGAGGAGAGGATTTCTAAATTTAATGTTAAAAAAAACCTGGCTACCTCTCATACAATCCATAACCCCCTAACCCATGGTCTGTTCCAGCAAGTCCCCAGTGGTTTTGGGACAGAGAGGAGGGAAATGGGAGTACCATCATGAGACTTGCTCATACATTAAATCTAATTATTGACAATAAATATGGAAAATAATAAATATATTCTGCTCTAAAAAGGCCTAAGGAGGAAAATATATTTTTAATGCAATCTATTAGTTTTAATTTGTTATATACTATGTGACAGATATCATTATAACTACCAAAGATATTTATAGTAGATGGAAATGGTTGAGAAAGTAAATAATTAAAATCACAGTAGAATGTACTAAGAGGGGAAAAATATCAGTTTTTTAAACATAGGTATCACAATTTTCCTCTACTTTGTACGTATCTACCATTAAATTTTTTCCCTACTTCCTCCACCCATATGGATAATTTCTGTCTGTATTTCTGGTGAAAGATCACATGACTTTTTTTCAGAGGACTGGTTTCTTCCCCATGTAATAAAAGGTTTGCTGTTATTTAATTAGGTCCCTGTACAAAATGCATTTGGCCCATGTAAGAGAGCTAATAACTGCTAATTTCAGATCCACCCTTACTTTTTCCTGAGAATTCTAAGAATAGATTCCCACAATGCAATTGTGTCTTGCATCCTGGCTAACTTCCAATGACCATGCCTAGGGCCAAATTGCATATCTTTCAATGAGTCCTTAAGAATGGTCTCATTAATTCACAAGCAAATGAATGAAATGTGATATACATTACTCTCATGTACACAGAGGATGAAAATACTCTTAATCATTCTAGTTCTTTTCTATGGACCTCCTAGAGCTCTCAGTGTCCACCTGTCCATGGCAAGGACACCGAGGACAATGTCCCTCTCCTCCTTCCTATCTGAGTTACACAATTCTCCTGCTTATCTATGGCCTGAAAAACATAAAGGTCATTGTGTGTTTATTTATTTTATACCTTGGTGTATAATTGCAATGGTGTTTCCAGATTTAAGTGTATTTTCATTTTTTGTTTTTTAATTATTTGTTATGGGAACTTCCATATAGCACTTACTTTTGTTTTCCACTTGGAATACTCTTTTACAGAGTGAAATGAGCCCATTCTCATAGAGTAGGGTATAGTATTAGATTACCACTGCTGCCTAAAGCAGGTGCATATATTGCCTCTCTCAGTGGACATGCAGTTACATTTACTTAAGTTTCAGGGTTCCTAAGTGATCACTCCTGTTGCAGTCAGCTTTCTCATTGATGCAAAAAAGAACATGACCAAAAGAAACTTGTGGAGGAATTGGTTTATTGTGGCTTACAGACTCCAGGGGAAATTCCATCATGGCAGGGAAAATGATGGCATGAGCCAAGGCTGGATGTCACCTCTGCCATAACACTGAAAACAGAAGCAGGAAGATGTGCCAATACTGACAAGGGGAATCTGGCTATAACTCCCATAAGCCCACCCCCAACACCACAGCTCCAACAAGTTTCCAATTTCAAAACTGCCATCAGCTGGGGATGACACATTCAGAACACAATTGTTTGTGGGGACACCTGGAAAAAATCATCAGAGTCTGCCCCTGGCCCCTACAAACCAATAATAATAGATGATTTAGACTATAATGTGTTCAGCTGAACTTTAAAAATCCCCATAGTTTTTTTAAATCAATTGCAATGATATTCAAACATCCCCATAATCTAGGATCTTTAACTGAGATGTAATACCAAAAAAAAAAAGCCAAACAAACCAATTGTGGTAGAGAACTTTCACACTGAAAATGATGTCATTTTACATTAGCAAAAACAGAATGAGCCATACAAGATTTAAAGCAAACAGGGCAAAATCAAACTCTATATTCAAGTCAAATAATTCTAATCAAGTAACAAGTCTCTTGGAGTTCCAATTTCATCCCTCAAGCTTGGCCAATCACAGTCCAGGAAAGCTTCATCCAATGCTGGCAGTTCTTCTTGACAGCCATTCCATAATCCTGGCATTTCACTGGGTCTCCTCATGGTTTATCCTCCATTGGGTCCCCACACAGGCAATCTAACATGCCTGCTTCAGACTGCCAATGGACAAAAACCATGTTGCAAATCCTATGACCTCTCTGCCTGCATTTGTTAAACTCCATAATAGTAGGTGGGGCTAACAATTTGAGGGGAATAAAGCCAACTTTGAAGAGCAGGACACCTTCTTCAGCATTCAAGCCCCTTACTTCAATAGAGTCCACATTCTTCCAGCTGTCACAATGCAGATCACCTGTCCCAAACTCAATGGTTGTCATCTCTCAAACAATTGCAACTGAATGGGTGGCGGTTTCAACCCAGAGATTTTGTTTCCTTCTGTGTCTCCATCTGTTTATACCACTCCATTTCTACACAAGGCAACCCTGCACAAGTTCTCAGGACACAGGCAGGCAGAACACAGCAAGCCTCTCACAAAAACTGCTCTGACACAGTCCCAACAAAGTTATCTCTCACCTACCTAAGCCAAACCTCGCAGTCCAGTGTTCTTACTGCATGCAGGTCTTTCAACTCTAACCAGAATGGTCTATGAAGCTGTTCTTACAGCACAGCAAGGCATCTATTAGGCCAAGGTTACAAATCCTTTCACATTCCTCCAGCAAATCAGTTCCAAAAGGCCAAAGCCACAGAATCAGGATTCTAGCAGCTGAGACAGATCCCACTCTCTGGTCAGCTTTCTCATCACTGCAGAAAAGAACCCAATCAAAGCAGCTTGTGGAGGAATGGGTTTATTTTGTCTTACAGATTCAAGTGGAAACTCCATGATGGCAGGGAAAATAATGGCATGAGCAGAGGAGTGGACATCACCTCCACCACAGCACTGCAAATAGTGGCAGGAAGGTGTGCCAAACACTGGCAAAGGGAAGCTGGCTTATTACCCCATAAGCCCTCCCTCAAAAACACACCTCCAACAAGGTTCCAATACCCAAACTGCCATCATCAGGGGATCCAGCATTCAGAACACATTTTTTTTGTAGGAATTCCTGGAACAAACCATAACAACTCCTCTATACCATTCTTATTTCATTATTTAAAATTATTTTACAGGGATAAATTTCATCTTCACTAAAACACTAGTTGATTAAAAGGTTTATCCAGCCTAATGACCATTTAGTGGCTTATAATGAGGGAAATCATATTTCTCTACCGATCACAGGTATATTATTATACAGAAGAAACTCATGCTTCCAAAAGGAAGTACAAAAGTTTCCCTGATGAGAAGCAAAATACATACAATATGTATTTTATATTTAATATATAATTTTTATTCCATGATCTTTGATGAGATTTATTTTAAATTATCTCTTTACCTCACTTATGCAGAGAAAGAGGATAATTATAGGTTGCAATGTCAGATTGCCTAGTTGAATGGGATGTAAAAAGAAGAGCTTTGTCTCTCTTCTGAGGTAGACCAGTAGTATATCCTCAGACTCAAGAGGAGAAGTCAAAGGAAGCAATGGTTAAAACAAGAGTAGATACGATTTTTTTCAGTAGATGTGGAGAAGCAAGTTGAATATTTTTAAGTATCTTAGTAGATGCTTTCAGCTCCTTACTACAGGGCCCTGTCAGCCATGAGTAGACTCAGAGTGCACAATGTAGACAGAGCATTAATACAGGGTCTCTCAGAATTGTTGTTTACTTCATTTGTGAATTACATAAAGTTACCAAAAAGAAGTAGAAAAGTTAAAAAAAGACTTTATTCTAAAGATTTAAAAAAGGTGTATTGCAATTCAATTTGGTGGAATTATAGTGGTCTCTTCTTCCTTGTGTTCAATGCAATTTGTCTTCAGAATAGACATGTGATCTGATGTGGTCCAGGAATTTTATCGGGGACAGAAACACCTGCACTTCATGTGAACAGCTATAAACCTGCTAATTATTGCAAATATATGAGTTACATACCTACTGATTACTACTAACAGAGATGAGCACCATCCTTCCTGTGCATCCATATCCTCCTGCAGAAGGTGTGTGGTGCTCAGTGTCCATTGGCTTCAGCATCTGCATCCCACACCACAGATTGGACTGCTAATGGGAAAAATCTCAAACTCTAATTGTGTGAGGTGATAAAATAATTCTGTCCCACAATTCCTCCTAAGAAAGATGGTAAACTTATGGATCTTAAAACAAAAAAAAAAATAAATAATTACTTCTAGACTTCCTCTAAAGTAGACACTTCTATAATGGCTTTGACAAAATTTTCATAATATAATTTGTATTTTAAAACAATATAACCATGCTATTTTCTTTGACTTCCTTAGGGAAACACTGTAATGATTATGATGTAAATAGCTTAAAAAATATATTATTGTAACTTTCTTTTTGGAAAGCTGTTTTCCTGCAGTGTTTTCTATCTTCCCTATTAGCAAAGTAGTCAGTGACTTTAAAATTATCAAAGATGGTTGTGTGCCCCAAAAATAAGTTCCTATGCCAAGGAAATTGTAACAGCATTTGAAGGAAAAGCACTGGAACCATGGATATGTAGTGCTAAGTCTTTTTGGGTATAGGTGAAATTTATCAAAAGCCAATAAATAGTATCAACCACTACAAGTCAATAATTCTTGGCAATGATACTAAATATTCTCAAGTTAAATGGACATCCGTAGAGACAGAGAGCATAAGGAAAGAGGTGACAATGGTGTGGATGTGAGGAAAATTGTATTGATAATTTTGGTTCATGATCCCAGATATATTTTGTGAAGGGAAAGGAATTACACTGTTTGAGAAATGAACATCACATATGATATCACATATCAGCTGAGATTATAGGTCCACTCATAAAAATGCAACAATTCTCAATAGAACATTTTTTCATCTCTACCTTTCTTCACCTCTAGGTACCCTAGGATTTCAGAAGCCTGTCCCAGTTTTCTGCTTTCTATGTAGGGTGTGACGCTTTGAACTCAGGTGCTTAGAGTTGTGTAGAAAAACTCACCAGCTCTACCAACTATGCATACAATTAACTTCCATAATAGCTGAAATCTATTTGTTGAGTTCCTGATGGATCAAGAATTTTCTTCCAGAAGTAGGAATGTTATGTAATGAATTATGCCACGCTTCCTTTTATAAGTGTGATTTACTCCTGCTTTCATTCACTTGCACACATATGCAAGCTATTTTCGTCTGTGCACATGTTCTAGGTTTAAGTAGCCTTTATTGCACCGTTGCCCTCATGCTGACCACAAGCATCCACAAAAACTAACTGTGCCCACTATTTGCCTATTCAGTCAACATGCCTACCACAAACCCATTCTATCCTACACCCTACTTAGAGCAGGAAAAGAACAATTTACCCTCATTGCCACTGTGTTTATCATCAGAAGAAATGATGATTTGTCAGCTTATAAGTTAATGTAATTTTGCTCTAAAGACAGAAAAAGAAAGGAAACACAATTTCAAAGGATGTTTAAGAGTCCAGAACCCCTTCATAAGTATGTGACAATTTAAGAAAAGCATAAGGAAAAACGGAGATGGTATTAGGTGGAAATCTCATACCCCAGGTGACTTGGAGGTGACTTCATAATGAGAGTTGATTCTATACAGCTATCAGCAACACCTAGAGACAACACCTTGGTGTGCTGCGCTGTGCCTCTTTTTATGATTCATTTGACACTGTGTAAAAATACCTGCGACATGATTGCCTCACTGCCCTTACTAATTAAACCCTTCTCTTCACAATTCTGATTTGTGAATTCTTAACATTTCAATTCTTGTAGCTTATATTGCTTCTGACTCTTAGAACTATGGAGTTTTATTTATTTAAAAAATAAATTAATAAATTGCTTAGCCCTCAAGATATTCTTCTGAGCGAGTTTTCATTTAACTTATAGCTGAACATCTGGTCAGTTATTTCTACACAGAAATTCTCACTTTGTTGTAGCATTTGGAAGCTCTCGATCTGGTTGTTATTTATGAAAATTTCTTTATTCTTTTCTCTGACATCCTGCAGCTAACTCATTCCATGTCAGTTTTCTGTTTTGTAGGGGTTTTGAGAGTAGCAGTGGCATGTTTATTCATCCAAAATTTGTTTGCTTTGTTCCACAGGCATGAACTGTCAAAGAGAGATGTTCTGTCTCCACAGGCAACACATCCACTGTCACTTTTTGTGGCATGGTTAAAATGGGTTTTAAAAAGGGAATTAAATACATAATGGAGTCCAATGTTTGATCACATGTGTGTAAGGCGTTGCATTATGCTTATTACAAATTGTGTAACTCCTAATAGTGATTACAAATCTATACACAAGTTTTTACCACCTAGTTCTTGTATGAGCAGCAAGTAATCACCAGCCATTGTTGAATGAATGCCAGGTACCATGATTTTATAGACAATTTTATGTGTATTTTTTTGTGTTTTATCTATTCTACAATCATCTGAAATAATGTCTCTATTTATTATCTCTTTGAGTATGAGGCAATTGATTTTAATTTCTCCAACTTACACAGCTATTGATAAATCCATATGTCATTTAAATGTCCAGATTCATCCTGTTATATTATGGTGGCTCTAATTCCTGTTAATATTACTTCTTTGAAATTGAATCCTCATCAACACTATATGTTCTGATAAGACCATGAATCATGTGATGTGTTATTACCTGTTACTTATCACTTGTAGCTTACTTAGTACTATCTGAGCTATCTAAGGTGAAGTGGAAAAAAAAGAAAAAAAATAATAAATAATGAAGATTTTTCAGACATCAAACAAGCAAATGTTAAAATTCTAGTGATGAAAAGAGAGAAGAGAAAGATAAAAGAGTTTCACTTTTTTTTAAAACAAATAACAAATTATAGTACAATAGTTTTGAAACCTGAAGAAAAATTTTACTATTTAGGTACATAAAGGTGAAAACTCTCCAATCAAAGGGGATCTAGACAAAATTACATGAATGTGTTTTTATTGTACTGCAAACATAAAGACTTGTAGAGGATTCTGAAAGCAAAGAGAAAAAAGGAAGAAAATATCAGTGAGAGCCAATATGGCTAGCAGAAGATAACTCAGCAGAAACCTGAAAGATCGGAAGAGAGAAGCTGCCCTAATCCATCCAAAGAGTTGAAGAGAGCAAAAACACCAACCAAGAATACTATACCCAGCAAAACAATCCTTTTAAATTATATATATATATATATATATATATATATATATATTGTATAAATATGTATAAAATACATATATATATAATATATGTATAAAGTATCAAGGCTTTCTCAAACCAAAGTTGGTTGAGTTTATTATTATCTGATCTGTTTTCTATGGAATGCTAAAAGGCATTCCTTAAAGGTGCTACAAGGAATGCTAATGAGTTAACATAAAATATCTCCTGAAAATATTAAGGTTACTTGGAAGACTCGTAAATATTTAGAATACATGGGCTGGAGAGATGGCTCAGTGGATAATGTGTTTGCTTGCTAAACGTGAGTTTGCCCAGTACCCACTTAAAGCCAGTTAAAAAGAAAAAGAGGGCCATGTATTTTCACAGCTGTTAGAGGCCCTGTTGTGACAGTCTCTGTCTCTCTTTGCTTGCAAATAAATAAGCATTTTTAAAATAATCATGAAAATAATTTGTATCTTTGGTGTAATGGATAAATCCATAATCACTAAAATAATAATATCTAAAAAAACTGTCAAGGGATATGCCATATAAAATTTGTGGAAAGTAATGTTTTTTAAAAACTCAAAAGTTTAAAGAAAAAAAAGTATGGCCTACCTCGAAAAACCAAAAAAAAAAAAAAAAAAATCATGGCTATTTTCATCTTGACATGAACAAAATAGCACTGCATCATCCTCTAGAGAAAATCATTCACAAAGGAAAACAGCCAGAGAGGAGAACATAAACATAACATTTGCAAAATTACTGGGAAATAAATGACAAAATGGTGACAATTATTCTTTACCTCTTGATTATGACCTTATAGGTAAATGGATGGAATTCTCCAATCAATATATACAAAAGGTCTCAACGAACTTTTTAAAGGTTCAACCAACATTATGCTCCTTAAGTGAATCAATTCATTACTACAAAACAGTCAGTCAAAGGGGAAAAGGATGTTCATGTATATGATACGAAGAAAGCCTGATTAGGGACACTTAGAAAAAAAGACTAGCTCAAGAGTATAAAGCAGATATATACTGATAAAGTGGTCAACGTGATAAGAAGGTAGAAAACTTCCAAATGCATTCATACCAATCGTATAGTGCATTATCTAAATATAGACAATAAATCATAGTAGATTTGAAGGGAGAAAGAGACTGCATTATAATTACAGGAGGGGATCAACCTCCCACTTTATGCAATGGGTAGGTCACCCAAACAGAAAAACAATAAAGAAACATTGTTTAGAAATATCCCTCTCCAGCAAATGGAGCTAAGCTACATACAAAACAGTCTATTCAACAACTGAAGGACACACTTTTGTTTTCAAGGAGATACTAAACACTTTCTAGGTGTAGCCATATATTAGACAACAAAGCAAGTCTCAACAAATTTTAAAAGATTAAAATCATACAGAGTACTTTTCCTGACTTTGATGTGCATGAATAATTAGATTCAGCAACTGGGGAAACTTGTAGAACTTCACAAATAACACGGAGATTAAAAAGTATACTTTTGAACCATCAATGTCACTGAAAACATTTCAATGATTTAAGCAAAATTGGAAATTCATCTACACCAAATCTCAGAGAATACAACAAAAACAGTTCTCTGAATTAAGTTTAGAGCAATAAATGTCTATTTCTAAAAGAACTAAGATTTTAAATAGCACTGTCTAACATTGCACCAAAAAGAACAAAGATTTAAATAACCCTAGCATTGCACCTCAAGAAACTGGAAAAACAAAATCATTCTGTTTGTATGTTTCAGAAAGCAGTGAGAACTGTGCACAACCCACTTCCACCAACAGGACTTGTGATGTAGCCTGACATCCACCCAGGAGATGTGCCACCCCTAACTGATGATATATAGCACCCAAAGGATATCTTTGTGGAAGTGGTGAGATGAGAAAGAGACCTACCTCCACAGCAAGTCAGATAACCTGTGAAAAGATAATGGAGACAGACATTGAGGAAACCCAAAACAATCTAAGCAGAAATCCAGAGACTCTTAAGACCTCAACAGTAAAGCAGACTTAAAACTCATCCATGACTCAGATCTGAGGGGAAGAGGAGGAAGAAAGATTGTAACAGCCATGGTGGGGGAGAAAAAAAATTACTACCTCTCTAACAATCCATAACCCCCTATCCCATGATCTGATCCAGCAAGAGACCTAATATTAAATACTTAAAAATTTTAAAGTGTACAGAGACAAAATTCTGTGTACCCAGCCAAGGAGAGTCCTACTCTTATTTATGGAATATAAAAACAGTTGTCTGTGCTGAAATACTTCCCTGAATTATAGCCTAGATCTCAGAGTTATTTTGGTAACATTTCAATAATTCTGTAAAACTACAACAATCCCACAATATTCACGGCAGTTAAAAAATAAAACATTAAGTACTAAAAATATTTATGGTAAGTGAAGGAAGAAGTTTCAATTACTAAAAGTAAAATTTTAATGTAGGTTGGCTTTTCTTATTCCTCTAGTCTCTTGGAATTTCTTGGTTTTCATGGTAGTTCTAAAAACCACTGAGGCCTCCAAGTCCTTGCTCAGAAGAAAACATTCTGCCTGAGGTTTGGAATTTATAACTGTCAAACTGGAACCGTCACAAGATACAGTTCCTTTCTTTACAGGCACATTTGAAAACAGAGGGGTTAAAAATCAAGTATCATGAAGAAAAAAGAGGTATCAAGAAATGCAAAAAGATTTTCTATCTCACAGGGATTCTGAAATTCTAAGTGGGAAATGGTAATCTCATTTTCCCCGCTCCTGCCTTGCTGCTGAATAGATAATCATTCCCAGCCATTTCCTTCAGAGGAAGAGATATTTCAGAGAAAGAAATGAAAAAGAATGAACTTTTAAATGCCTCCTTTGTTATTTATGTGTTGCTCACAGACGGGGTGAGAGGCGATTTTGAATGTGCAGTACACACTTTTGCTATATTGAATTCTGTATCTGTTAGAGCTATGAACAAATGGATGAGGAGTAGATTCCCCAAGTGTCAAATGAGCCACAGAGAAGAATTCAAGCTGCATTCCTGTTTTGAAATTCTGAGCTATACTGTAAAACAAGCAGTGAAATTATGGACTATTGGTTGCTTAGAACCACTAATGTAATTCTGTGCTGAAGGGGAGAAATGCATAAGTTTATAGTTGATGGTGTGTTTCTTCTTTGGGAAATATCTAGCATTTGCTAGGGTTTTTTTTTTCTTTTTTCCTTCTGTTTTTTATCCTAAATTCCTGATGTCCTAGATACATTTCAAGATTATTTTTTCTTATGGATGTCATTTCCACTTGTCCTATAGACAATGTTTGACACAGTCTTACTGGAGACAATAATGAATGTATAAATTTGCCTTCAGTGATCAACAATCTCACAAATCGCAGATTTCTGAGAACTCCAAAATCTAATACTTGAGATCATGTGGAGAAAGCTCAGAGAATGTTTTTGAATTATACAATAGGTTGAGTGCAGATCATAAAAGAAATAATTGAAAACATTTCTGGACCTCTATAAACTGGTATGCTAGTGAAAGATAGAAAAAATATATATGGTTATCATGCAGAATTAGAAATATGCTTTAGATTATTAATCAGCATAATTAGAGATATAAAAACAATACTGTGAAGCAAGCAGAACATAACTTTCAGGTTCACAAGCCAGCATTAATAAAAGACTTAGCAGCTAGGAGGGGACATGATAGGATTTGGTTTTTGCTTCCAGGGGAAGGATATTCTTGGGAACAGAATGTATTATGCTAATGACATACTTTATATATAATTTTATGGTATGGTATACTGGAAATAAAATACTGTTTAGATTGTACATAATAGGTATTCCAATGTTTTCAGTATGATCATCATCAGAACTTTTGCATGTTGGGTTAGTCTTCACGGTCCAGTCACTCTGTATAAACCAACTTAAACCTTATAAATCCGGAAACTTGCAACGTTGAGGTAGGGTCAATCACATACCTCCACTTACAGCCAGCTCATCTCTCTTAAACACACATAAACTCTGGAGATAGCTTCTGTGTGAAATACTCAAACTTTAAATTTTCTACCATTTTCAGATTATTTTTTTTTTTATTTATTTGAAGCAGAGATACACAGAGAAGAGAGACAGAGAGAGTGGGTGCACCAGGGTCTCCAGTCACTGCAAACCTACTTCAGATGCATCTGCCAGTCTGTACATCTGGCTTGAGTGGGTACTGGGGAAATCAAATCTGGTTCATTAGGTATTTCAGGCAAGTGCCTTAATGGCTGAGCCATCTTTCCAGCTTTCGTTTTGAGATTTCAACAGCTGACTTCATCTTTCAAATATCTTGGTGTGAGATCATTTGTGAGATGTTCCTAATCCTCATTTTCAAAGGAATTAAATATGGCTCTTCTTGAACTTACAAACCTGTCCTGCACAAATTAGCATTAATGTTCCATGAACCTCTTTTATACCTGGCTTCACTGTTGGAGCTACAGTAGTGCCTGGTGGTCCACAGTGTTCATGGTTGTCATCTAGTGACATTTGTTCAGTCAAAAGCTCTGTGAACCCTTCTGTCACAGTGTTTTTCTTCATCTAGTAAGAGGCAGAGTCTGGAAATTGCTGATTATTTTACTAGTGACCTCTTTCCAACATGAATTGATATATTAATGCCAATAATGTTTGCATGTTGAGATTTAAAATTAGCTCAGAATGTCCACTGCCCATGTTTTTCTCATGAGAATGATGTAGGAATATATGCCTATTAATCAAAATTTAGAAACTATAGAATGATTACATGTGAAGTAAAGGAATATATTATTTGTCATACAAAAATTTGGCATATCAATATACTTATGTCAGCAGTAATTTCAAAATACTACAATAATTTTGTGACAAGCTGTTTAGGAAAATACTATTAATTAAAAACAATTGCATGCCACCAAGAATCAGAATGTTGAAAATATTGTGGCATAATAATGCAGGTGAATATCATTTACTCATAGGCAAGACTGTTGCTTACAGCATCACCTGACCTTCAAGTGACAGTGGGAGATTCACAGATGAAAAAAATGCTTCTGAGAAAACACTCGTTAGGAAAGGTGCTTGTGAACCAAAGTGGAGGAGAGACAATAGGAGAAAAAAAACTCAACAGAATAGATTGTGGAAATCAGGAGTGACAACTGATTTAGCAGGGCTCTAAAGCTTAACAGGAAAGGCCTGCTTTCAAGTAGGAAGGATGAGGTATGAAAAGAGATAAATGGAGTGTGACTTCCAGCCCTGCTAAGTCTAAGCATTGAGGGAGAGAAGGCTATGGGAACCAAGTGTCAGGTGTGGTTGGAGCTACCAAGACAAAAGGTTGAAATTCTATATATGAACTATAACATGCAAAGACTCTCTTCCAAAAGGTGGAGTAGCAATTCCATAACTCTAGAAGATATCTGGAGGCTTCCATTCAAAAAAATGCTGCAAATCAAGTCACATCTGAACATCCAGGACCAGGGTTGGTGGCAGTGTCTTCCTCTCCCACCAGATCCCAGAAACTGGTGCCAAAGCTTCTGCATGTAAGAACTGGAGTTAAAAATAGAGATATTTGAATGAAAGCACTCAAAAAATTTTTACCTATCAGACACTTTTTCTAGCCAACTAAGAATATGTATCATAAAAAGAAAACAGGGCATAACACGATGATTTCATAAAATTTAAGAATTATAGAATACAGATGACTTGGGGAACTTCACAGATGCAAAGAATAATCAGGATAATGGTCAAAAGAAATCTAGGCTGGACAGCCTAGCTAGTAGATGGTCTAGGAATATCAGGAGGGTGAGGATTACTTGAAAGATACATCAAGAAACCAGCCATATCCTCCCCCCACTCAGAGAGACACGTGTGTCAATTAATGAGAGAAATGACTTCAATCATTTGGCTATACAGAAAGAAGATTTATAAGCACATTATCAGTGGAAACAAAAGTAACTGCTAGCAGAAAATGAAGCAGGTGATAAAAAATCAAGAAAAAGGATTTTGCGTAAGGGCTATCTAAACTTATTTTTAAAATTTCAAGTTGATTTAACACAGAAACTTGAAGAAAAAAAAGTGTTTGTTTTTTTTTTTGTGTGTGTAGTATAACATGAAACCACTGCAAAAATACTTTAAACTGACATCCTGAGAAAACATGAATAAGATTGGAACTAAAGGTTGGGGAGATTGCTCAGTGGTTAAAGATGCTTGCTTGGATAGCCTGAAAGCCTGGGTTCAATTATCCAGTATCCATGGAAAGTCAGATGTACAAAGTGGGACCTGGGTCTGAAGTTCATTTGCTGTAATAAATCAATAAATGATCAATAAAATACCATTTTAAAAGACTAGGGAAGAACGTTCTTTCACTAATGTGCTTGTGTTGAAAGCATCAGGACAAAAATTCAATCCCAAGAATCCTCATTAAATAGAAGCCATCTTGGTGACAGGTGCTTGCCATAGCGATGCTGGATCGCAGGGTTCTGGTGGGGAGACAGGAAGATCTTCTGTCTTTGGAGCTTACAAGTCAGCTAAGGTAGCCTCAAGAGAGGTGGACACCACCTGAGGAACGATATTTGAAATTGTCCATAGGTCTCATTTGCATGCACCCATGCGCACATATATTTGCACATTAGGAAATGAAAGAAGGGAACTGGGGATGAGGCCCCGTGGGGATAGTGCTTGCCTAATAATCACAATATCCTGGATTCCATCTCCAGAATCACAGAAAACTGAGTGTGATGGTCCATTCCAGTAATCTCACCCCTCCAGAAGCGGAGGAAGGAGGATCCGAAGTTCAAAGAGAAAGAATATACAAAGTAGTTAATCACGTATAAATTTAGACATATTCCTTTAAAAATCAATCATCGCATTTACAATTCATTGTCCCCAGAGGGAGAGTCAGTGAGGGACTGAGGGACTGAGAGGAGACTGCATTTCTGTTGTAAATCTAAAACAGTTTATTTTTTTTAATTATATGTGTTACCTTGAGATAAATGAACGCATACGGCTATTTTATTTTATGACTATTATTTTATCTTATTACAAATATAATTTTGTATTACATTTTCATCTTTTTGAAAAATATTTTATTTGAAAAAGGCATCACACGTGTTAATTCTATAGAAATCTTAGAAACTTAAAAGAATTGTGTTTACTCAGTCACAGCGAGATCTTGGGGTTAGATCAGTGATTATCTGATAGAAGATGGTAGAAAGCCTAAAAGCCTCTTTTGACAACTTGGTTTTCAACCCTAAGAGAAAAAAAGATATATTTTATTGGAATGTATTTGAAAAAACATGAAAACTTTCATGTCTCAAGATTATCATTCATGCATCATTGAAACTATTAAAACCCACATCTAAATTTCCCAAGGGAATTCTGCCCTCCTCACAAAACACATTTAGAAAATTAAAGCTTTAATAACAAAAATAGTAAGAATCTATAGAAAATGTGCAACAGGGACTGGAGAGATTGCTCAATGGTTAAGATGCTTGCCTGTAAAACCTAAAGACCCAAGTTCAATTCCTCAGTCACCAGGAGTTCTATACCCCAATAGCCACATAAAGCCAGATGCACCGGGTGGCACGTGAACCTGGAGTTTATTTGCAGTAGCTAGAAGCCCTGGTGTGGTTCTGTCTGTCTCTCTTCTGCTTGCAAATAAAAATATTTTTAAAAAAGAAAAAGAAATGACATATATGAGTCAAGCAATTATTACTATTTCATTATTAATGTCTTTATAATTGGCTTTGACTAGTACCTTTTCCTTTCCACATAGAAGATAGTAGACCGTTTAAATAATTAATACAATTTGTCCTCTTGGTGACTTCAGTTATTAATTTGTCAAATTCAATCTATGTCTCTTAGAAACACAGATCAGTGTATCTTTATTATCAATTAATTATTCATAAGGTAATAATTCAAAAGATATGTTATAAAACATAAGTATTATTTATGTGAAGTATATTTGATGTAAGAAAGGAAAACTTAATTTGGACTCACAAGTTTAATAATTGTCTAACATTTTTGGCAAAAAAACGATTGAGAAGTTCTAATGATTTTCAAGTGAATGTAATTATCATCAGATATTGAAATTATTATAATTTCTTTACAAAAATCCCTATTTATTACCAAAACTATATTTTGCAGTCTTGTATCTTATAAAATGGGACCTTGTTAATTATGCACTCATTTACACAGCTTCCTTATCTGAGCAGTTCATGAGTATTAATGTGCCGCAATCACAGAATTTTTTTTTTGTTCTTATTTTATAGCATGCCATCTGAGAGTCAAAAACCTAGGAGGAATTAGCACAGTGAAACTGAAGTGTGTGAGCAGAGTTTAAACACAGGACTATTTACAGTAACAAAGGTATGGGCAGAATTTATGAAGACCCCCTGGGGTGATGAGTATTCCAGGAATTATGTTTCTCCAGTCCAGTAGAGCCTGGAGAGACAGAGATGGGACTTCCAAGGAGCCTTTGGAAGTCATCTTTCTTCAAGAGGCTTAACCAATCTACTAAGGTCTTTCTGTAAGGGACCTCTTCCTCTTTCAGTGTCCTACCTTTCTCATGGGCAGGAAACCAGATCCAAGGTAAAGAGCAATGGACTCTGTCAATACTGAATAGAATAGGACAGGAAGTAGATATGAGGGTTGCAGAATATCCCCATAAAACTAAGTGCTATCCTTGTTAGGTTCATTAGCTTCCTATTTTCAGTGTTCTTCGGCGAAGAGCACATGTGCTGCTGATGTGATATCTTTAAATGGCTCTTCAGTCATCTCCAATGTGCAAGTGTGTTTCTGAGAGCAGCAGGTGCAAAAAGAAACTTTTCCAGATGTCTTTACACACAAGGTTTGCATTTGATGAATTTGCCCAAGTCACTGAGCTGGGACTCAGTGACATGGGAAGTGTGGGCTGGCTTGTGATTTGACTGTAGCAAGTATGACAGAGGTAGCTTGGGCCCAATGTGGCAACTCAAGTGACAGCTCACTGATCACTGTAGAAAAAACAGTTTTCATGATCTACACCTACAGTTAGAGGAAACACTGTTTTAAAGTCAGCTTATAAAATTTTTTTTGCAATCCTATCAGTTGAATAGGTATAGACTTTGATAAACAAATTTTACCAATAATACCTGTACTGATTTCTCTTTTGTCTGCAACAAAGATGCTGAGATGGTATAGAACTCGCAAACATAGCAGCAGAGGATTTTATTTCTGACAAGAGTTTGACAGCATTTGTCATCACTTTACCAGCTTCACAGATCTCATTTTGATACTTTCTCTTGTAAGCAGGACATAAAAGTTCTATTTATGCATAAGATTGGAAAATTGCAAGTAATTAATCTTTCTATTTGCTTCGACATAGATATTTGTGTCATCTTCAGAAAAATAATCTCTGAGAGAATGTGAATAGTTGTATTACTTTATCCTTCTTGTAAGGTAGAAAAATTTAAAAATATTTGGGCAATATATTCTTTCAAAATATTTTATTATTTGTAAAGAGAGAGATAGAGATAGAGAGAGAGAGAGAGAGAGAGAGAGAGAGAGAGAGAGAGAGAGAGAGAGAGAGAGAGAACATTGGTACATCAAGGTCTCTAGTCACTGTGAACAAACTCCAGATGCATGAGCTGCTTTGTGCGTCAGGCTTATGTAGGAACTGGGGAATTGAACCTGGTCATTAGGATTTGTAGGCACGTGCCTTAACCACTGAGCAACCTCTGCAGCCCTGGGCAGTATAGTCTTGTACTAGGACTTACAATGACCCCACATAGTGCTGAGACATACTCAGCACAATTTTTAAGACAAATTGAAGATTCGGGGATTTAAGCCCATCTGCAACAGGACTCTTAGACTAGAAGCAGAAATAGCAAAGCGAACCTTGGTTTGAGATCAACTCTTATAGAATGGGGAAAGGTTTTAACAATCTGTTTTTGGAGACTGTAACTTGGAAAGGTCAAGGGTGCTGTCTAGTAAAGAGAGATGACAAGATGTCTTCCTCAGCTTGGCAGGTTAGTGGATCCCACTGTGAAAAGAACACAGCGGGCAGCCATTGCTGTTAACAAGACTCTAGCTCAGGGTCTGTGCCTTATTCCAGTAGCAGAGTAGTAGCAAAAAAAAAAAATCCTATGTAGAGACAGACAGCCTTTGGGGGACTCTACTAAACTGGAAGCATACAGTGTTTGTGTCCATCCTCGGGGGTTATTGAAGTCTCATGCAGTGACTCTGGTCAGCAGGCCTGGGGAGGGGTTCTGAGGATGTTTATTTGTCAGCAGAGAAGAGGATGCTGCTGCTGATCAGGTCTCTCCATTCTGAGAACTGATTAAGTAGTTTGAGAGACAGAGAGGCATCCCCACCACTTAGGAGAAACAGTTTTGTGTATGGGTAGGAAGTGATGAAAATAAATAATATATATTTTTTAGAAAATGCTTCTACATTTACTATTATGTACAAGGAGAGGGAGAGAGAGAGAATGAGAATGGGAGCACCAGGGCATTTTGCCACTGCAAAACTCCAGATATATAAGCCACTTTGTGCATGAGTTTTGGGGATTCAAACCTGGGCTGTGGGTTTGTAAGCGAGTGTCTTAACTGCTAAGATATCTTTCCAGCCCCACCAATGTGATTTTTAAAAGAATAATGAAATCAGCCAAAATATAGACAGAAGAAGATAAAATAGCCACATGAATGAGACTTGTCCCTTCCTTGGAGTATTTATATATATATATATATATATATATATATATATATATATATATATATATATATATATATATATATATATATATATATATATATATATATATATATATATATATATATATATATATATATAAATTATAATTATATATATATATATAAATTTCCCAATCACTTTGCAATGGAAAAGAGATAATGATTAAACACCTTCTGGGGCCTTTACCAGGCTAGTTTGGTCTGTCAGATGAGATAGTGTTTTGTTTTGTTTTTTAAATATGCTTTTGACCGCTACATTCTAGTGACTGTCAGGCAATGAGAATCCAGAGAATAAAGCTACATGTTTCCTTATATGAAGATCGCTTAGTTATTACAGAAGTTCAAGGATGGATAAAGTAATGCCTTGTTCATCTTAACAATCCTTAGAGTCTCATGCCAGTTCCCTGGGCCCTGTAAGCCCCTGGCGCACGCATGGTGAGTTAAATGTCCTCTTCCTTCCCAAATCCACATTTACCTAACTTGACATGCCAGACCCTCTGCACAACATCTTCTTTGGACATTCTCATAAGTCCCACATGAAAGAAGGGATTTTGTAATGCCAATTACAGAAGGGAAACTGAGCTTCAGAGATTAAGCCACTTTCCCAGATCACAGGGCTGAAAGTGTCAAAGCTGGGGATTCAAGGGCTGATCAGTATGACTTCAAAGTCCTTTTTGATATCAGAAACTCCTCACAAAGTGTTTGGAAGAATTTTCCCTTGCGATGTCAAGCATACGCTCCTCTGGTTTCCTATCTAGACGTACAGTAAAGAAGTTAATATTTTCATATTGCTCATTTAGCTTTTTCAACCATTTGCCGCAGAGGACACAAATCAGACGCACTTTAACGAGCTGCCCGTTGTGCTATGCTAAGCGCTAATAAGAACTTGTAGTTACTGTCTCCCAGGTGTAAACGCTGTCTCATTTTTATTCTAAAAAAGCAACATATAAATATTCTTTACAATCCCAGTTTACAAATAAGGAATTAAAGAAATTGAGTCACTTTTTTTTTTTTTTTACAGTTACAGAGCCAATAGAGGTCAGAAGGTCTGTATTTCCTAAATTTAGAATTCCAACAATTACAATTACTTCATAGCACCCCCCCTTCAATGTTCACTCGCTTCTGGAAAATCTACTGCCAAATATTACCACTACCTCTCCTTGAGCTTTCTGTTAATTTTATTAACCTGTGAACATGGCCCTATGTCTGTGCCAGGAGGAACAGGTGGCTACCACAATTAATTTCTATTGTCAACTTGATTGCACTGTAATTGTGAATGTCTACAATAAAACCCAGATGATGTTTCTCTTTACTTTTCTCATTTTGGTCATCTGCTTTTTTCACCTACATTCAGGGCTAAACTCTAGAGTGACCTTGTCCATCACAGCAGGATGATACAGGAGCCTCGGCAGCACTGAAACTACATCATAGTACAAAATTCCTCTAGACCGCTGCAAGCCTTTCGTCTCGTCTGCTATTCCTCACAATGTCTTTCATAACCTCACTTGTGTACCCCCAAATCCAAGGAGATCATCCTGCCTCATCTACTTGGAGACCCTTTCCTCTGGGACTGGTCACTCAGCTCTCAGCCCAGAAAAACTTATTTCTGTACTTTTTAAAAATTGTGTACAGTAAAAAGTTTATCATAATGAGTGTGCAGTCTGTGAGTTTTGACAAATGCTTTTTCATATAACTGACTTTTCCATCAAAATATAGAAAGACTCCTACCCCCACAAAAATGTATTGAGCTCCCTAATCTTCCACCTTGTACCCAGAAACTCAAGGATCTTTTATTGTTGTGTTTTGTTGTTGTCTAGAATGTAACACGCACTAGATTATATAATATGCAGCCTTCTGAGTTTCACATCAATATCCACTTTTCATGTCAATATCCATTTTTCACTACTTAGATATTATGTTGTCCTGCTACCCTCCAATTTACTATCTACAATTTATTATTTAATCTTATTTTCTTTAGAGTATTTATTATTCTCTGAGGAGATCATTCTAGGATTATGTATTAATTATCCATTTTCTTTGCTCTGAGATGCAGTAGCTATCTGATGTGATATTTTGACTAAATAACAAAATGAACATTTTTCAGATTAACACAGAATTCATATATTTAAACTAAGTTTATTCTGTAAATGTTTCCCAAAGGTAAAGGCTTTATGGAAGTCTTCAATTATTCATGTGGGTAGTTCAACATTAATGACATAATTCAAATACAGATCTTATATATTTAAGTAATGAGTGCAACAGAAAAATATACAGAATTGTAATATACATGATATATAAATATTTAATGAATATTGATTTGTCTATAATATAAATTATCAATAAGGTTAAAACAATTAAAATTATAATTCCTTTTTAGTCTTCTGTGAAAAGTAGATGCCCAGGAAAGATGAGAAAAGAGAGGGCCAGTTTTAAAAGTAAATTAATAGAATCTAAAACATGTTTATATATAATTTTGATGATTAATAGCTTCAGTATGCTTGCAAGAATATGCTGGGACTGGGGACGTGGCTTAGCATTAAAGGGTCAGAGAGGGCTTGAGATGCTCCATTTCCATTTCCCCATAACCCACATAAAAATCTGGGCATGGGAGCCAGGTATGGTGGCACATGCTTTTAATCACAGCATTCAGGAGGCAGAGGCAGGAGGGTCACCATGATTTCAAGGCCACTCTGAGACTACATAGTGAATTCTAGGTCAACCTGGGCTAGAGGGAGACCCTACCTAGAAAAAGCAAAACAAAAGAAAAACATGGGCATGGTAATGTAATTTTGCCCTCCATGAGTTGGGGGCAAAAATGGAGAACTTTCCTGGCATGCTGACTGAAAATGGAAGCTCTGGATTGAGGAAGAGATCCTGTCTCATGTATGTCATTGAGTGATTGAGAAGTGCAATGTGCTTCTCTTCTGGCTGCCACACCTACATATGAGGCATGGGTATCGTCACACACACACAGACATCACAAATAACATGCCACAAATATTCTACACACACACACACACACACACAGAGAGAGAGAGTGAGTGAGAGAGAGAGAGAAAGAGAGAGAACATTCTATAAAATATTTAGAAAACCATAACACATATCTAAACATGAATTTAAAGATGATTTAATCTGGATTTAATACCTTACTAGAAAATACATTGAAGCTAGATTAAGTAAAAAGAGACAAAAGAAAGGTGTGGTGGTGTATGTCTAATATCCTAGTACATGACATGGGAGGTGAAGGCAGGAAGATCAGGAGTTCAAGGTCAGCCACAGCTATATAGTGAATCCAAGCATAGCCTAATTGACAAGCAATCTATCCCTAGACAAACAAAAAACCAAATAAGTAAATTAGCAAACAGAAACAAAGAGCAATGGTACAGAAACTGAATCCAGAAATGAATGCACTTATTTACAGTCAAGTGATTTTTGAGAATTTCCTAACATTACAATGGAAACAATCAATGTTACTTGGGAAACAACTGAATAACCTATTCAACTATTTCTGCTTGTTTGTTTGGTTGGTCGGTTTGTATTTTGATGTAGGGCCTGTTCTGTCTCAGTCTGACCTGGAATTCACTATGTAGGCTCAGAATGACCTCAAGTTCACAGCAATCCTATCTTGGCCTCCCTTGTGCTGGGATTAAAGACTTGCACCATCACACCTGGCTTTTATTCAACTTTTAAATTATACCCCTAGTTCTCATCAGTCACATAAAATAACTCAAACTTTGTTAAAAGTATAAATTAAGAATCACCAAACTATGTATTTGCCAGAAGAATGCATGGGGGAAACACTATGACAATGATCTGAACAACAATATTTTTCATATGAACAGAAGCACAGGTAACAAAAGAAATGCCAGACGAATGGGATTCCATCACATCTCTCTTGCATGGCCAAGAAAACAACCAACAGTGAAAAAGTAACATATATAATGGGAGAAAATATTTGTAAACTCTATACTTGATATGGTGCCAGGTGCCCAAATATTTAAAGAACAACTCAGTAGCAAGAACACAAATAATTTGATTAGGAAATGAGCCAACAACATCAGAAGAATTTTCTTTAAACAAAGACATATAAATAGGCAAAAAAACAGATATGTGAAAAGATGTTCAACTAACCATTAGTGAAATGCAAAGTAAATGCATAGTGACAATCACTTCACATTGTTAGAATGACTGTTATTATGAAATATAAGAAGAGAAACACAAGCAAGTACTGGTGTGGATGTGGATCAAAGGAAAGGCTGCCATGTGGTTGGGGTAAAACATAAAATAGCATGTCCATACTAAATCTTCAAAATAATATGGAACTAGTCATGATCCAAGGACCACTGCAGTGGGCACATATCTGGAGGAAATGAATGCTAAAATCACATGTGGACTCTGTATTAGTTGAAGTACTAGTTACAAAAGTCAGAAATGGGTACAGTGTAAATTTTCTCAACTGAAGAAAGTATGAAAAAATGGGGTATATGTACACAGCACAAAGCTGTTCTGCCTTAAAAAGAATGTCAGCCTTACACTTGCAATTGGGGTGGTCATCATATTAAGTGATATAAGCCAAGCACAGAAAGATAAGCACCCTGTGATCTCACTCATAAGTACAATATTAAACATGAATCTCATAGAAGTTGAGAGTAGTGATTACTAAAGTTTTGGGGGAATAAGAGAGAGTGATGAAGAGAAGTTGATCAATAGGTATGATGTTGTCAATGTGCAAAGCAGAGAGAGGTGCTATAGAAAACAAAAAATGCCTAATTAGATCTCAAATAAGAAGTAAAGACTTTGAAAATAGTTATCACAAGCATATGGTAAGCATTTGAGATAAGCATGTTTACCTGATTTATACACTAAATATTAACTATTACATACCACACATTAATATGAACATTTTTATCTCTATCTATTACTTTGGATAAAAGTAAAAAAATACAGATTTAGGAGTGTTCTTGAGGTCAAGGTAAATATGAGAAATTAAATACAACATGGTCTCAGCATTGAAGAATTTTCATTATAATTATGCAAAACCTCTACAACAATATTTACAGCTCAAAATCAAAAAATGAAATATCATTCTGAAGCACCAATGAAATTTCATTACTTGATGAGGAATACAGTATTTTAATTAAAATTATTATATTTGTGTTTTCCTCATTAGGGACCTTGGCATGCATTTTTTTTTCACTTACTAGAGAGCCAGACACACTGCTACAGACCTATATTATTATGTATAATAAAAGGAAACTGTTAAACTTAAACTATAGGTAGCAGTTACATTTTCAGGAAGTGTTGTAGTTTATCTATTGTTGATACTGGGGATGCACCTGTTGGTGAGAACATCTGCATCCTAAGTCTATTTCAGGAAAATTTAAATCATCCGTTTGCTGACGAAGGCAGCCATATTCCAAATATGTGCATCTCATAAACACTAATACATATTCAGAGACTCATTAAAATCAAAGACTAAAAACATCATGATTCAGGACCCAATACATATTTCAAAACTACCAACAGTTCTTAAAGGATTGCAAACTGTACCATATGCCAATATTCATTCCATTTAATAATGGTGATTACTATAAAATTGCCTCTAATTGAAAGAAAGAAATCATTAAACTATGTGTTTGGGTCCAATTATTTATTCTTTTCTATGAAATTCAATGTGTATTGAGACACTTGAAAATTAGTATAAATGAAATGCATAAAGTTTGTTATGCTCTTCAAGATTATAAATATG